>JAHWFP010192006.1:29352-40888 GCA_023313725.1 Lithobius niger | reverse complement strand
CACTTTGCCATGAGGGCAGGGGCTAGAGCCCCCCCCCCCCCCCCCCCTGTGTGCACGTCCCTGGGTCAAGTCAATTCTTAAGAAATTCAGAATATCCCCAGAATTGAGTTGACTCATATTTTTCTCAACCTTTTCCCTCTGCGTTCCGTAATTGCACAAACTTCAGTTTTAGTAAGTAAACTATTTTTTCCCTGCATTGTTGTCTTGGGAATGAATGAATGTATATTTATTGGGGCGGTGGCCCTAGGCCGTACGCCCACCCTAATAATACAGCACTATTTGTCACTGAGAAGCGCTAGATATTTCCATTACATTCGTACACTTTGTACACATTCATACACTTTGAGAACTACAAACAGATGATTCTAACCCCTTCTGCTCCAACTATTAAACATTCTGTCCCGCCCATATACACACATGGGACGAGGGTGAGTTAATCATGACATAATAATGGATGGGGGTAAGGCAATTAATTGATTGCGAGGGGATGGTGAGAGGTGGAAAATTGTCAATTCTGTGATAACGTCATACTTGAACGCTCCCCAAAGGCAAAATTGTTAGTGTACAATGCAGAATAAACGTCGTCGAGTAGGTTCAAGATGACATCGGCATTCGTGTGGTCTTTTAATTTTGCGTAAGCCATTTTGGTTACGGTGAAGTAAGTTATGTTTTACTAAGAATCCTTCAACTCTGTTTATCGTAGCTTTTTCTTGTAGCTTAGACTAGTAGCTTGTACAAATAAGGTCTTTCCAGTAGCTTTTCTAAAAACAGCAACGGTTTACTGAATGCTTGAGGATAAGAGAGAACGTTCTGATTCAAAAGAGATATTGAAAAGGTGAAGAAGGATTGGAGCAACGATGTCCTTCGGGCTTTTAACTACATTCGCAATAATGGCCTCAACACTTGGACATTGTCCAATCTCAATTCAGCTAATACGATTATACATTTCGGTACCAGTGATTGGAGCATTGGAAAAACATTGTCAAATGCAGTTGGCATATATTTGTTCAGCATGTCAGGTTTAAGTTGGATTGCCAAGTTCTTCCTAATGTTTGCAAAAAACTCATTCAATTGATCGGTATAGTTTTTAAGAGAATGACCTAAATAAACTGGTTCTCCTTTCACGATAAGTTCATTAGGGAAAGAGCTTATTTCATTAATAATCAGCCACTGTCTTTGAGTCATTTTCAGCACACATTTGACCATGAAATACTGCTCCTTTGCTACACAAATATGATTTTTTTTTACGGGTACTTCTGTACTTTACAAATTCATGGCGGTGGCTCGGGGTTTCCGGATATTTTTTCGCAGTTTTGTACAGTTTATCTTCAACCCGAACAGAGTTTGAGACAGCGGTGGTAACTCACGAGATGATCTTTCATTTCTTTGTAGAAACTGATTTCAATTAAGTAGTTTTCTTTAAAATTAATTTGCAAGATGTCAAAAAATAAGGGAAATGGCAATATTTGCATCAGTTTCACTAAAACAAGTGTCCAGTCGACACTGCTAAGGCTTTCAATGAATTATCCATAGTCAGTACAGCTGTTCGACTTCTAGCGCGATCGCTGATTTTCCACGAATCACGCTAGTACATTTTAAGAGCAACACCCATAGTCTTCAGCAGTACAGAGCTTAGAGCGCGTTTACGCAAAAAGGCCTTCTCGCTCGCCGAATGCTATTTGCTAGTCAACCGTTATTTATTTATGATTAGTTTCTCGTTGCTACTAAATGAATGCGGTAATAGATAACACATTGTATGTATTATAAATAACAACACGGATAAAGAACGAAGTGCTACAGTCATTTTAAACATTGCTACAAGATTGTTGTCATTTCACGCTATTTCTAAAATGTGCTATTCTCCCTTAAAGTACAGCTTCTAGCAATGATCAAACGTCGGTAGAATAAATAGCTTCTCGCAACGAGAATTCAAAATCCAACATGGCGTCCATTTCGTGGCTATCGAATCGAAGACAAACCATCGAATGCCGGCATACAAAAAACAGTCCGTCGTCTTGTACTGCAGTAAAAATTGTTTTCTCGTTGTCATAAATCGACGCTCAAATGTTGCAAGCAATGTGCGCCGTGTCACGAGGCACGAGGAGAAGATTTGCGTCTGCGTCGTTGCCATGGTTACTAATACGCATAGACAACTCGAAAGCCACATACTCCGGTAAAGGCGAGAAGCAGCCATCAGCTTTAGTATTGATCAAGTAAAAGCTAGTGAGCGAGAAAACTGTCGTTGCGTAAACGAGCCCTTAAAGGCGCCTGTTCAACTTTTCAACTCCTATAGATGCAGCACCATAGAGTTTTCGAGCAATATAAAGAAAATATCGGTAAATTAAAAAAAGAACAACACTATTCGCAGCACCGCGAATTTCCATAACTAAAACGAGATCACGTGACCCACATCAGCCTATTGGATAACGGAGAATCGAGAACGTGGATGCTGTGTTTAGAATATGGGCAACGCTATCGAAACGGTCAACAGGCGCCTTTAAGCAGTCCCGTTTTGTATTTATCAGTATCATTAGATCTAACAAAAATGTGGTCTAAAGGATTTTCTGTAAGCAGTAACACGAATCTGTTTATCCATAAATCCCACTAATCCATTGGCAAAGAAATTGTCTAGGTTACTATTAGCTACGCTGTTCACATTTTCATATATTCATATATTCATGTCACCCAACACAACTGCATCTCGACATTTTGTAGTTTCGTTATAGTGTAGACAAATCAGTAAGAAATTATGCCGTAATGCCATCATGGTACCGGTGAATGGCTACCACGTCGCAAGTGAAGTTTTGCCTGGTGTATTTAAATTTGAGGAAATCATTTTTGGAGGGGACAACATAAATTGTGCGATAACATCAACAACATAAATAAATTCCAGCCCGCCAGCTGGTGTTCAGGACGATAATTAAACTGGCGATAGAATTTGGAATCTAGCCTTGACAAGTCAAGACCTGCCTGCAGTCCAAAAATTGTGAAATTGTGTCTAGCCAAACCCGAGATATACAGAGAGGGGCCGAATAGACAACTTCTTGTTCTTGGTCTTGTTCTTGTTCTTCTGGGGATGTACCTTTCGTCTGTCCTTACTACAGGTCATACTACTTGTCCTACAAAGCTGGTTCTTAGCTCATTTTACAGGTATTGCTCCGTAGATGTGCCCTTTCCATAAGGCCTTTTCTAATTGGTCAAGTGGTTCAGGGGTTACGGAGCTCTAAACGACCAGTACATCGCTTTACCAATTGTTATTATGCAACACTGTCAGTTAGCAAACGCCAGCTGCAAGACGTAGACTGAAGATTAAATGATTTGTTTCTATTGTTAACACTGCAGGCGATAGCCAGGCTAGTAAGTAAGGGTCAGCCTATCGTCTCTGTGTGAAGCTCTCAGCTTAGAGAGCTGAGACTGTACTGTTTTACAGTTTAGCTGCAATTCTAAAAGTAACACGAATTAATAAACAAAAACGGAACGTTAAATGTTTAAAGTAAGGGTCTAAAAGTCAAAACCTAGAAGGAACACGGACAAGCTTTGACAGTCAAGAGTCTAGGTGTAAAATTTTGTCAGTAAGAGGCTGATAAGCATTAGACCCTTACTACCCAGTGGCCGGCAATAAATACATTTTGGCGAAAAACTGGAAATCCTCCTACAAAGACCCATGTGATGATCCAGTGGTAGTAGGTATACGTTTCCTGCTTTGCTTTATGTTGAAAATTATTTTTCGATTTAGTAACAAGACAGCATATTCGCAGCAGAAAGCATTATTGCGTATCCTCTACCATAAATCACAGAAATATAATAAAAAAATCTAAAGCATCAAAAGACAAAAGGGCGAACTTCACAAGAAAATTGTGTTTTAAAGTTCCTTAACAATATTCTAAGAACAAAGAAAACCTGCTACGACCGTTCATACACGTTCTGTCCAAATAGACTAGAACTAAGCTAATCACCGGGTAGTTAAGGGTCTAATGCTTACAATCCTCTTACTGACAAAATTTTACACCTAGACCCTGACTGTCAAAGCTTGTCCGTGTTCCTTCTAGGTTTTGACTTTTAGGCCCTTACTCTAAACATTTAACGTTCCGTTTTTGTTTATTAATAAACATAGGGATTTTAAGCATCAGTTTCATAAAGACAAGCCTCCTCAGCATTCACCAAGATTTCTGTCAGAATTATGCCAAAACATTTACCTTTAAAGGTTTGTAAGTTGAGTCGCACACTAGTGTTTTCTTTGTACTACCTAGCGACGATAAACCATCGTTGCTCTTCGTTCAATATTTGGTTACATACGGGTAACATCATTATTTCTTTCCGTTTCACTGGTAGTGGGTTTCTGCGCCGCAATATTGAACCGAGTTCCAGTGAAACCGAAAGTTGTTGAAAAAAAAAGTATCCTTCTGGTTTTATTTCTTTAATCCGAATACTTCTTTTTTCTTTATTTGTTTGTTCCGTGAAGTATAGCCTAAACTTTAAGGTTAAAGTCCGTTTTGAAGTAGAAATTAAGGACAACATTGAACTTAAACATTAGGTAGTAACTGCACATACGAGCGTGGTAAGTCGAAGTGAGTCTTCAACTTAAAGTTGCAGTCATTTTTTGGCATTAAAGATTAAGCTGTCACTGCACATACAGGCATTAATCTTGAAATACTGGTTGATTTTTGGTAGCTGTAGGATCTTTACCATTGATCCTTCTTTTGTTTGTCCTTAAGGAGCACGGTTTTTATCTGGGAGGCCAAAGGCACGAAGAAGCATATAGGGCAGCGTCAAGTGACGTCATATTGCCTATGAGATAGCATCTGGAGGGCATAACTACAAGGGGCAGTAGATTAAAGGGAAAACAACGGCATTTCTAGTCAAGACAGTGCTGTGAGATCGGATTTCTTAGGCTTAAAAAACCGTTGTTTTCTCCAACAACAAAAATCGCGCGTTATAGGCTTAAGAAATCCAGTCTAATAGCATTGGCTTCAGTAAGACGCCCTTCTTCTTCCCCTCCAGTGCCCCTTGCAGCTAACCCAGTTACTGGCTCACCATAGAGTTATACACAATAATACTACGTTATGTCACTGCTCTATACAAATGTAAAAATGTCTAATCCAAGCACTGTGTAGGAGAAAACAGTGTGGGAGACAGTACGAGACAGTAGAGACACGCTATCGTGCGGGCAGATTTGCCAGAACCGCGGCGTGAAAACGCTTGTAAAAGCCGACGGCCAGCCGTACAGTTCCTTGCCATGCCCGTGACGTAGGTAAGCCTGTTTTCCCACAAGAAGCTCACGAGCAGTGCCGCCAAAGGTCCGGGGGGGGGAGGCTATGGCTTCGGGTTTTCTGTGGGCCCATTCCAAGGGCAATTTCAGGACCTCTTTTTTTCTTTTTTTTTTAGTGTTACGGGGTGAGACGGTGCCCTTCGCAACTGAACACACATAACTTTTTTGCAATTTTATTTTATTATATGAGCGGGCCCCTTAGAAGTCCGGGTCTAGGGACAGAAGCCACACTTGCTACCCCCTCTGGTCAGCCCTGCCCACGGAACCTACCGTTCTAGGCATGGAACAATGCCGCTTGGTGGGGTTTCCCATGAGAGATTGAATACCGTATATCGCCTATTAAACGCCCATAGGCTGTTAAAATTAATTCGATAAAAAAAAGGGGATGGGCCGTCCCAAAGTCATAATTCATTTTTGGAATCTTAATTCTGTTCATGGGAAGGTGTTTGTTTAGGCCTACCTGTATCGTAAAAAAATTAGGCGTTTACACGATAATTGACGTATACGTGATCTGGGTTCGGTCTAGAATTAATTAACGCAATGCCTTTATTGTAATTTGTTCATGAAGTTAAATTTATTAGTTAGCTTGTTTATTTAGTTTATTTAGTTTGATTTACGTATGAAGGTATGAAGCTTTGAGTTAATTTTGATGCGGAAAAACCACGATGTAAGGGGTACCTTGAATGTATGAAATTTTAAATCAAATTCTAACAGAAAAATTACTATCTAAAATGCTTTAAGATCAGAAATCATGAAATTTACAGCTGTAACTCGGCAATTTCACGATTTCTGACCTTAAAGCACTGTAGGCGGTGGGGGGGGGGGGGGCATAGGCCGTAGCATTGCCAGAGCTGTTAATAGGCGATTAACCGAAGAGACAACTATGGAAAAATATTGACGTAACACATTGAGGTTTATGGACAATAAACGACCTGACGCAGGACAAAGAAGTGAATTATGGTGAACAACACAGCGTCGTGGTGGTAGATTATTCGCCGGACCTAAGCGATAGTGGAAACCTGTGGTCAACCACAATCCACGGCACCGTGTCCATGTCAAAACCGGGGTTGTGTAAAGAAAAAAACCCTACGCCTTAAAATTGTTTCATCTTATGCTTTCGGGGGACTTTCGTAAGCTCTAGTTTTTTTTTCTTCTTCTTGTTGGTGTGTGTGTAAGGTGGGTTGGGGTTGGGTAAGAGTGGAGGTTGTTGTCGATTTGTCTTGGGTTTTGTTGCCACCTGCTTGTCGCTTTACCCTAACGTTTATCTAGCTTTTCATGCCCGCCCCTTCCTTTCCTATCCACCATCCCTCACCCTCTACCCCTACCCTTTGGCTGTTGAGGGCAAATAAATCGAGATCTCCCTTTTGATTCATGTCGCCATACTCTGCCATAATCTTTTTTTTCTTTCTTCGCTTTCGATTTTTTTCCGGAGGTCGAGCGCAGGGAGTTCTGCCGACTTCGCTTTCCTTACCTATACCTACCTTTTTCTTTCGCAGTTTTCTCTTTTACTAAGATGAATTGAACTGTATGTTGGTCCCATCCCGTTCCTTCACCCCCTTCCCCCTCCCCAATACCTCCTTCACCCCCTTCCCAACCTCCTGCCCCTTATATAGTGGTTTCTGGAAGAGATTTTTCTTCCGACGCTGCCGAAAATTGAGGTTGCTTGCTGCGTTTGCCAGCGAGGTGAAAAATGCCACCTTCGGGCCAGACCAAATCTGAAATGCAGTGAGTCGAAACACAGGCCCTACCCATACTTCTGTTCGACGCCGTATCTCCCTCCCCCCCTACCTTATCCACCGCCACGTCTTACCCGACCGCACGACAGAAAGACGCAAAAACTGCCGTTCTCTTTAGTTCCCCTCCCCCCCTCTAAACCAGTACCCTCTACTCTATTACAGGTTTACGGGTTCTAAGTCCTCGTATTAATAACTGACCAGTAACAACAGGGGCGTGGCTTCTTTCGATAACACTATCTTTTACGGCGCTAATGAGACCTTACCAAGCCGCAACTGGTGTCCAATTGACTGAAATATTGATGTTCAGCACAATGCCACAATCTGAAATGAGTTGACGGAGTGATTGATGGATTGGTGAGAGATCCGAAAAATGATGTATTTGATCAGGAGCGATATAAAGGGGAACCCATTGGGCACGACGAAGTAGTCATGATAATATTACCGCATGTTCCGTTTCCCGCTCTAGGTTATGAATTGTGGCCAATTATGGAACGGCTGGTCGTAGCTGTTTTCTGTGGCATCCCACGTTAAGGCCGCCCGCGCACTGAACGACTTGGCCGCGCGGCCAGATTACTGCAGCCAATGAAAATTAATTAGAGCGTGGTTTTACATAAACGGTAAGCATTCTCATTGGCTGCAGCGACCTGGCCGCGCGGCCAAGTCGCTCAGTGCGCGGTCGGCCTAAAAATACGTTCTATCCGCCAAGAAAGAATGCCATTAACTTTCTCTTCCCGACCATGATCACTGAAACGTAATTTAACATCCGAACCTGACTGCGTTATTTGGCTTAGTGATCGTAAGTGGGAGAAGAACGTTAAATGATATCCTTTCTTACAGGGGTGCCCATTTCCCCCGTCCCCAAGGCGTCGCCCCACATTATATATTAAAAATAAAATCTCTAGCCTCTCTCCCCCCGAAACTTTTCTAAAAAGTTATCAGTTTCACAGCAGGATTGACTATCCAGTGTGCGTGTAGAGGGGCGGGGGGGGGGGGGGGGTGGGAAGGGGAAAAAAATAAAAAAAATTTGAAGAATTGAGGAAACAAATGAACGATGTTATTTTTCATGGTGTTCTGGGGGCGGGGTGGGGGGGGAGAACGGAAGAGAAAAACCAAGCAAAACTTGCGGATTATTTAAAGTTGCACACGTCTCTTTTTGATGTGCAGGATAACCAGGCCCTAATTCTCGAAAGTGGCTGTATTTCAAATTGGGTAATTAGTTGGCACTTATATACTAGACGAACCTAGCACGGGGCCGGTCATGAATTAAGTTTACAGACACACTTTTCCCGATATTTTTCGTGCCCGTGCCTCGTACATCTTATTGTGAGCCGTATGTGAGTTGATCGACCACTCTCTCCTGGCTGCACTTGCCATGCTGGTAGAAACGAAGAAACCACTTGCAATGAGGGCGTGAGGAGAGGGAACTGAGTGTTCGGCCTTTTTTTTTTTTTAACTGCTCAGCCGCATCCAGCATTATTATAAGGATAACAAATTCATGAGTTTCCATATCGGAAACAAAAATCTAGGCTTTACATAGTGTAACATAGAAAATGTACCATTGCCGAACGTAGACTATGTTCGAGATTTAGGAGTTTGGTTCCCTAGATTCCCTAGAACTCCATCGATTAAAAGTGGACTTAATCTTGGTTTTTAAGATCGTACGTGGTCTCATTGCTATTGACCTTCGTCTTTTTTTTTTTTAATTTTTGCTTCGCACTTTGGACTTGTAGCCAGAGTTTGAAGTTGGTCCTTCGGACATCCAGACTGGACTGTATTCTTTACCGTAAAGATTTTCCTTGTTTGGAATTCTTTGACTGAGGAAACTGTATCCACTTAAGTCTGTAGACAATTTTTAAGAGGTTATGGAACTTTGAAAACTTGACTCCCTTTTAAAAAAGCCCAGACTATTGTATTTTAACTAAACTATTTTATTTTGTTTTAAGTTGGACTCTGTAGTTGGCCCTGCCTTTTTTTAATCCAAATCTCTTCTCGTGTGATTGTATTTTACATTATTATTATTATTATTATTTTTATTATTATTATTATTATTACTTTGAGAGACTACGGAAACCAGTAATAATTTTTAAATTTTTTTGAAACAACATCTTCTAAAAAACATATAAAAACGTCAAAAACAGCATTTAGGAGTTAAAAACAAAATTAAGAATCAATATCGCAAAAAAAATATCAACCTATTACATTTCCGAAATTTTTAATAGGTTACCACTTCTTCTGAAAATCTGTACAAAATGGCAATGAATTAACTCTATTTTCAACTGCTAAGATTGTCTTGGGAAAGATTAGGTAACTTCTGCTAAGGAATAACTAAGATCTATTACCCCGTTATAAGCCAGAAACTACTAAGCAAAGTAGTCTGCCAAGATAGAATACCACACGCCTATAGTGTCCGCGGCCTATCTTGAGTTCTCCGCAGAATGAACACAGATAATCGATTGTACGTTTTCAGTAGCAGAGTGCCTTGTTGATATCCAAGATGGTTACAAAAACAATGGCGACCATCGATTAAAGCCACCCTATCCAGGAAGACGTAGGTGCTCACAAAATACTTGCAGGACTCAAGATACACCGCTCTCACAATAATTTTCTACTCCCAACCGTGATCACAGAATCGTAATTTAACATCTGAATCTGGCTGCGTTATTTAGCTTAGTGATCGTAAATGGGAGAAGAAAGTTAATGGCATCCTTCCGTACAGGGGGTGCCCATTTCCCTCGTCCCCAAGGCAATCAGGCCCTTCACTGTATTTTTAAAAATCTCTTGTCTCTTTTCCCCCGAAACATTTCCAAAACAGTTTCACAGTACGATTAACTGTCCGATGTGCTTGTGTGTGGTGGAAGGAGGGAGGGGGGGGGGGGAAGGGGAGAGGAACGGGAAAAACTGAAAAAAGTTTAAAGAAATGAGGAAAGGCAAACAAACGAACGCTGTTGTTCTTCATGGTCTTGTACTGGGTGGGTGGTCTTGTATTTGGTGGAGAATGCCACTCTAGATTTCAAGATGAAGTCCAAGATGGTGGCCGAAAATGATGTTCAAATTCATCAGAAAAAGGTATTGACCAGTTTCCCCAAAACTGCCATTCTCGCTTAAACACGAAACTTGCCTAGCATAGGAATGTAAGCTTAGGTATTACTTACTACACGACGGAAAGCCAAAAAGATTTACTACGCTTGGTTACAAGTCTTAGGTCAAAATCCTGCAACAATTTCGCAACCTACTGTAATAGCAACCGACGTTAAGCATAAATTATTGTGCGCTTCGGGAAGTGGACGCACCGTTTTGTTAGTCTTTGCTGTTATGACGTACGTACTAAAGCAAGAAAGTGTGTTCAAAGTCTTTTAGTTGGACTTTGGACTTTTATTAGGTCCGTTAATGGTACATTTTGAGAAGTTTATGTCCCAGGTAATTGAAGCGAAACAGTTGCTTTTAGATTAATGGCCGAAATAACAGCCCTTTCACGGGAAACTGCACAGTGATCTGAAAAGTTGGCGAACTGAACCATGTGATCGAGAGATTTACGATAGTGTGAATTGCTGGACACAAAAGGAAAGTAGGCGTTTGACTCCCCTGAATACGATAGAGGCTCTCATAGGCCTTGTGTCACCTCACCAATAGAAGTTTCAACTTGCTAATTCCTGTAGATTACTTGCCGTACTTATAAACGGGGAGTTATATGCATTCCAGTTTACATCTGTATATGTATATCGCATTTACATCATAATATGTTTAACAGAGTCCTGCTCTTGTCAACTAATTATTAAAAGGCATTGTTTCACAACACAATGAAATGAACAGTCTAAAAGATTCTAGATGATTCCTAGCAAAATTGACTCTCTCCGTCCCGGGATAGCCTAACCAGTTGAAAAGGATGTTAATTCGATAATTTCCAATTTCGGGTAGATTAGTGGTAGTGATGCTTTCCTGAAAACGTGTTGAAAATAATACCTGTTTCCACCAACGGCACCAGAAGGCAGCACTTGTCAGGTTCTCACAGAAGGCGAAACTTGAAATGAAAAATGGCGGCGTCGTTGTCATGGTAACCATTGTAATAGCGACAATACCTGCGGAAATAGACGAAATACTCGCGCGTGGGCAACATCCGAAGTTGAAGAACTTATTCTGTGTTCGATTCAAACTGTATATAGTTCGCTACAATAAATTTCTTCCCGTAGAATGTGCCCACACCCCAGTGCATATCATTATCACACAGCAGCAGAGGCTAACATGTCAAAAAATTGCAATGCTGCATCGAGGAGGCAGGCGCACAAGATCGGATAAGAGTTCGCTAGAACAACACGTTAACGATGCGTGGCGCAAGAAGAGTTGCACTGTCATTGCATCTTGTTCGACGTACAGTCAACGAAAGGTTAATTCGTTGTTGAGAACCAACAGTTCGAGTTACCGTTGTCGGCTAGCGAAAGTTTAATTCGTTGTCGAAAACCAACAGTTCAGTTACCGGTGTCGGCCAACGAAAGGTTAATTCGTTGTTGAGAACCAACTGTTCGACTTACCATTG
>JAHWFP010192006.1:0-15019 GCA_023313725.1 Lithobius niger | reverse complement strand
CGAGTCTGTACCTGTATCCTGCAGGAGCGTTCGTAACTTCGGGATTGCATCATTTCGATTTAAGCGGATGGGCCTCGGCGACGACAAACCTTCGCTCTTCTGGCTTCTGATAATTTCTAAGATGAAGCGTCTGGCTGCGGCGAAAGAAGAAAATTCATGGTCTTTCCAAAATTCCGCGTTTTAATTAAACGCGCTGGCGGTAATACGTCGGTTGAGAACGTCACGACTTCCCAACGCCTCCCCCCCCCACTACCCCCTACCTTTAATTCCCTCATCCAACCCTCCTGCTTTCGCATTCAGCGGACTGCGATGCCGTCTGGCGGCCTCTGATTCAAACCAAACATGGCTACCGGACAATGTTCTGCCTGTGCAGTCAGACCTGATTGGATGGAAGAGCGGGCATGGAGTCAGGGAAACGCTTGTAACTGCTAATGAACAGGCAGGATTCTGGTGAGAACGAGGATGGGGACGGGGACCTTGGATGGTGGAGACGACACTGTAATGGGATCATACATGTTTATTTTTTTTATGCAGGATATAACTTGGTTGCGGAATAATCCTATAACTTTTCTTTTTGTGACTGGCCACACAGCTGTATCTTTCCAGTCGATGGTTTAAAGGTAGATGCTCACAACGAGAAATATAAGGATTCTATACCGATATTTTATTGGAGTACACCCAAATTCAAGATATCTACATCATTAAAGACGTGTGATGTGCGTGCGTGTACCTCTACGCCTCTTGAACCAAGGCACCTACAAGGGTGAAAATGACGAAATGAAAGAGAATTAAATTGCGCTTCCGTTAGGCCTATCGCTCTAACTTGATATTATGACCCTCAAATACGCGAACGAACCTGAAAAAATAACGTCAAATATTTTTTTTTTACCTTCATGAGGTTTGTTAATGACATCATAGCTTGTTCATGCAAACCTCCTCGAGAGAAGCGAGACGCCGCCAATGGAGCTATTAGTTGCGTACTGGGATGATCTGGGAAAGAATGCACTAAAAAAAAACAACCTTAAAGAATTATGTATTTTGCGTCATCTTTACAATATAAACCAAAGTCTCATAGCAGAAATGAAGCAACCGCAACGACCCCCGGAAGGGGAACAATGGAAACGTGCGAGTGTGTCAATTCTTTGGCTTGAAGTTGAAACTGGGACGTTGTTGCCCTGAAAAGAAGTTGAAATTGACACATTGTTGCCTCGTGATACCTCTAACAATTATCCTTTTAACCAAACACCGTGGTAATCTCAAGGGCAAGTATTACATGACGTTATGCACACTACTTTTTCACACGGTACGCATCGCGTAAACCACAGCGACAGACAGGGAGTGGGGGGGGGGGGAGTGAGCTGTTACCATTAAGCATACGATTACGCATTAACTCAACCTAAAAGAGAATTTCTGGGGGTGTTTGTTATTAATTTAAATAACCATTCACATTCAACTAGGTATAGCAAAGAGGAGAAAGGGAAGGAAACCAAGAGGAGAGGGAGAGGACGGGATAAAAGGAGGAGAGGAGAGGGGAGGGAGAGGATTGGCGGAAAGGGGGAATGTTACACAAAAAAAAAATCGAGTGTTGCAGTGAACGATCAGGCAACACCGAGCAAATACTGGGAAACAACCACGGGTCAAACAAATCCCCGGGCGAAGCCGGGTACGATGCTAGTAGATCTTAAAATTGGTTTTGAATCAAGTAACTTGATGCAATGCCTTGTTTACCCCGCCCCCCCCCCCCCCAAAAAAAAAAAACTTAAACCGACAACATGTTTTGCATCAGTATAAAGGCACAGAAAAACGACATATAGATCTCAAAATCAGTAGGAAATCAAAATAATTTAACGACTAACAATGCTATTGCTGTTTTTCACTTTGTTTTTGGGCCAGTGTGTTTTCGGGCCCGTGTCATCAATTCATGTTAAAATAAATCACAAACAAACAGTCTTGAAGTTATTAGTTTTGGGGATTTATGATCGACAATTTCTACATGAGAGCTGAATAGTGAGGTTTTAAACCCACCTTGTGAATTTGTAATTTGGAATTTCAGCATTATGCATAGAAAAAGAAAAATTTAGACTTTGAGATTCTCTGGAAATCAACTAAATTATATGGAGCATGGATCAACGCAAAGAGATTAAGCGAAGCGAATTAACGATATGACTAGTAAATAATAACAAAGGAACTAAACATTCTTTGTGGTTATTAATATTTACGACGTAATGCTACGTTTGATTAGCTTACCACTCCATCAAGTTCATAAAATTATTTTTCCTTAAAGGCGCTTTTTCACCTTTTCAACTCCTAGCTGCAGCGCCGTAGAATTTTCGAGCAGTATTAAGAAAATAGCGGTATAAATTTAAAAAAGGAACAACACTTCGCAGCAGCGCCGCAAATTTTCACAACTAAAACGAGATCACGTGACCCACATCAGCCTATTGGATGACGGAGAATCTGGGACGTGGATGCTGTAAAGGATAATGACCGAAAACCGCGGGCATTCCTAAACAATGCCCGAGGGCGCGCAGCGTCCCGAGGGCCATTGTTTAGGAATGCACAAGGTTTTCGGTCATTATCCGACTTAATGCCCATTACGGCGAAGAGCTCGTTCCCATTGTCGGCTATTGTTGGCAGACGTTCTATGCTTTGAAAGAACGTGGCATTGTTACGTTCTTGAAATAACGGGCCATAGTTTTACATTATTGGTAAAGATTCGAAAATAGTTGAACGTGTTGCGTGAAACTATAATTGGTAGGCTATGGTGATCAAAATGCTTGTGCTTTTCGATGTGCATGTTTGAGCGTTGCGTGGCCAAAATCAGGACAGAACTTTAACACAAAGACAACAAACTTTTGGCAGGTCAAATGAAGATGGGCGAGAATGCCTTGAATACATATTAAACGTTTCAAAAATAAATCAATGTGGATTAAACCATATAAAAGGAAAGAAGAAAACAAGCCGAACAGCTATGTGATCTAGGGACGAATTCGGTTGCTAGTTTCGATCCGGGTCATGCCACTCCAAAGGTGGCTCACTGTACTACATTAATTCTAGTGTATTATTTTTGCTGTTTGGCTTGTTTTCCTCTTTCCTTTATATAATTTACATGAATTTGTGCTGATTTATTTAAAACATATAAAACTGCAACCGAAGAGAGTCAAGGCATTTTCTCTTCCCGACAATCCTTCTCGTTGTCCTGGCAACGTGCACAGACTGTATCAAAATTATTGGCCCGAACATGCAAATACTGAGGTTGTGTATTTTTGCCCCAAAAAGAAATATAGTAATAACATTTTGTATTACAACCGCCCCGTGGGTAAAAATGTTCCGAGCAACATCATCAAAAATGTTGCAACAGATGCCAATTGCTAAGTTGGATGGCTAATTAAGCAATCACAACATTCGTGTCAGCAACAACTTTGTATCGACCCGACGTAGAAGAGCAGCTCATTGTGCAAACAACTGGCCACCGTAACTTGAAATCCTTACAACAGTACAAGAAAAGCAGTCGTAGTATGCAAGCAAATATCATCGGTATTTTGAACGTCGTAGCAAATGTATCAGGCCGGAGCTACAAATGAAAACTCGGTCAAACATTTGGTTGTTAAAAACTGTAACCATTTTACAATCATTACGTAATCTTTTGTAAATGTAACGGCATTGTAATGTAGTGCTTTGCTACTTCAAACGTGTTTTTTGTTTTGTTTTGTTAAAATAAGCTGTTTTTCAAACCCCGGGCATTCCCTAGGGAATGCCCGCACTTTTCGCGCCTTCAGATGAAAGTGCGGGCTTTCCCGGCAACAATGGGTTTTTACATTGTTGCGTATTGTTTCAGCTGGGCTTTCCTTCGCCGAAAAGGGCATTAAGTGTTTAGAATGGGCAACGCTATCGAAATGGTGAACCGACGCCCTTAAGAAGTTATGTTATGCGAGGCTTCTGAGGCGGCTTCCTCTGGCGCATTGCTAAAATCGTCAAAGTGAGTGTGTGTGGACGTTCTAAACTTGAATAATTTGCTAATAATTCCCCTGAGATTCTAGTTCTAAAAGATGAATCCGGAAAAATTTAAATGATTTATGCTAATAAATTGCCGAAGGAAAATAATTATAAGATACTTAACTAACAAATTATGAAGTGGGAATGTTAAAATATGAAACCTAATCTGAATACGTCGAGTTCTCCTCCTGGTATATACATATGTGTCAAAGGCGCATGTATTAATTAGTTGTCGGCATCTGTTTAAAGCGTAGCTCGGCAATTTGCGCATGCGTGCAACGTAAAGGCCCAGGTGTATAATCGATCTACCGGTTATAACCGGGGGGGGGGGGGGCTGCAACTGTACAAGTAACAATGCATTCCAAACCTTCGCGTTCTGGACTCCTTCCGGCGCTTGGCCGTTGGCTTGCAACGCCGATATGGCGTCAGCTAGCTTCCTGTTCTCGTCTGAATGAGATTCACGAGAGGCCAATCCTACAATCTATTTACTTATTAATTTTATTAAAAAAAAATATTGTAACGCCCTACACAGCGTATAACAGCAATTTCAGATTAAAACAACATTTTTAAAGACAGAAGATACATGGCGACGACAATGGTGCACACCGTTCTTGCCTGAATGAAATTCGTGACATACAAGCGACATCCCATAATTCATCATTTCTGTCGTAATCACTCCTGTGGTGCGCGACGAAGACAACGCAAATTTTATATTACAGGAAGGTTACTACAAATGTGAAAACGCCAGGGACGACCCTATAATCCCTTTAATGGGGAGGCGGCAGTGGGGCAGCAATTTTAGCGAGGGAGGGGGGGGCGAAACAAAAAATTCCACTTTTGCGCTCCCCCCCCCCAAAAAAAAAAGAATTAGTAAAAATAACACTCTTGCGATTCTCTTTCTCGCACCCAACATTCTTAACTGTTTTCTACACCATTTTTTTGGAATATTTTTTAATTCAGATGAAAAAAGATGATTTTACAACTGTCACAGTAGCAACTGGTCTCCAACTCCTTCCTGTCACTGTGAATGAAACTAACATAGTTTTTTTAAATAACCAACCAGAATTTTCATCGTTTATATGTTTGATTTTGATCTGATGGTGGGGGGGGGGGGGGGGTAAGCGCCCCTTTTCACCCCTTAGCGGTCGTCCCTGGGAAACGCTGCACATCTTAAAAACAATTTAACAAAGTAATGCTCAAACGTTTGCCTGTAGAGGGAAGTATTTAGGAAACTGTTTTATAGTTCAGTTGAAGCCATGCGAGTATTAATTACCTTACTCGACGGATTAAGGTCCTGTAGCTTTTTGACACGCACCCAGCGTTAGCCATGGGCGCCAGAAGGAGAGAGGGTCAATTTTGCTAGAGGCCGGATTCGAAGATACTGGAGACGGTCATGCTAACCATCAGGCCACCTTGCCCCCCTCCCCCGGATTAAGGTCCGGTGCACACATGCGTTTTTTTTTAACGCGCGTTTACGTTAGCAATCACTGCACACATGACCGTGAAATAACGCCGGTACGCATTAGGCCTCAACCCATTTTGCTAACCCCCGTGTACAAAAAATTACATTTTGAAACCAATGAGGCGCTATTGCTTTTTTCGCCAACCTCGTGTACAAAAAGTATATTTTAAAACAATGCGACGATATTTGGTACATTCATTTACTGATTTACGACGCACCAGTGGAATATATTATACATCCTTTGAAGATTAACTAAAAAATTCGGATAAGTTCTTTAATTACTTCCCAATGAGTCTTCAATCATTTCTGCAGCAGCATTTCATATTCCAGGATAGTTCTTTACTCCCCCCTATAAACAATTCCATGTCTATTTCTTCGAAATTGGACGCCATTTTAGGTAAGGCTTTTGCGATAAACGACGGCTGTGTACACCGCTCAAAAGTCACACAAGGTACTGAAAGACGTAGTTGCGTTTGCGTTAACGCTGCCTTGACGGGGACGCATGATAGACGTGCAGTAACGCAATGTCGACGCAGGTATGTGTGCAGTACCCAACAGATGTCACGTAAACCACACCGCAAATGCGGTAACGCAGCGTCAACGCGCGTTAAAAAAACGCATGTGTACACCGGGCCGTAGGGTCTCAGTGGCGGTAACAGAATTGCTTGTCCACCATATATCGTCCTAGGTATAGTGGCGGCTGCCACCCCATAATCTCAAAGCGGAAGTATCACAACTGGACCGCCTTAAAGGTGCCTATTCACCAGATGACAGGTCTCAGCATCTAGCGCCGTCTACCATTATTTAGTTCTATGTAGCACTTGATTTCAACAAGCGTAGGAACACACAAATAAATTTCTTTTTACACAACAAACTAGCCACGTGCCTCCTTAATTATTGAGTGTAAAGTTGGTGCGTCCACGTGCACCAGGGAACAAGCGGTCCATGTTAACGATACCTCTGTCACTAGATGGCGCCCATCTAGCGGTTCAAAATCTGCGTTCCAAAGCGGTCGATACATAGAAAAAAGAACCCGTGATGTCGCTAGGCTTAACTTTACCGCTTGCTCTCTGGTGCACGTGGGCGCACCAACTTTATACTCAATATTTAAGGAGGCACGTGGCTTGTTTGTTGCGTAAAAAGAAATGTATTTTTGTGTTCCTTCGTCTGGTGAAAGTGAAAGCTAGATAGCAGCAAATGGCTATAAATGCTGCAGCTTGTCATTTGGTGGCAATCGTCCTTTAAATGGTGACTCTGCTTGTCCGGCAATTACCACCTATCGTCAGGGCCGGATTTATAAGTAGGCCCGAGAGGCCCGGGCCTATAGCGGCACTTTTTTAGAGGCGGCATGACGGCTTAAAAATAATTGTACGTGAGAAAATATGGTGCGAGTTTTGCGGGTGTTCCGCCTTTCATGACAATTTTTTAACAAAATGCTGCCGCGATCCATTGTTAGAATTAAGCAAAGCGCAGAACAGAATAAAAACGTTGCGAAATACCGCATCCTGTCAAGAGATGGCACTATAAATAAGTTGTTGCAATCATGTGCAATGCACAGAAATAATGCTTTTTCTCAACAAAATAACCGTGCAGTGCCGTGTAGACCGATTTTGAAGTTACCAACGACTCATTTTCCCCCAAAATATCTGCGAATTGTTCAGGGTATAACAATTCAACATTTTTTCTCTATCAACTCAATTGTCGTATCAGTACTGACTGAGTGCAGGGCCTCAGTGCAGGGCCTCAGTCTGCGGCCTTG
This sequence comes from Lithobius niger, assembly GCA_023313725.1. Taxonomy (NCBI): domain Eukaryota; kingdom Metazoa; phylum Arthropoda; class Chilopoda; order Lithobiomorpha; family Lithobiidae; genus Lithobius; species Lithobius niger. Next base: position 7,802 of record JAHWFP010192006.1, on the reverse strand, counting down.
CAGTGCTGGAAACACCGGTTCTCGTCAGATCCCCGAAGTTAAGTAGCATTGGGCTGGATTGATACTTGGGTGGGCGACCACCTGGGAATCTGGCTGTTGCAGACATAGGTCCTTAGGGCTTCGGGCAGATGACCAGAAGTGGTTAACGCTCGTTAAACCCTTTAAACCCCTTTTTTTTTAAAACTGAGTGCAGGGTCGGTGTTGTATGTGAGTGAGTATAGGGCCTACTGATTTTTTCTTTAAATCGTAGTTAGGTTATTTACGAAATTTTCATTGTATGGCCATTTTGTGTAGGGTTGGTTGTCATGCGTTGAGCGCAGAAATGAAATAAAATGAGTAGAAAAATGAGTAGCCGTTAGCATGTGAAACTGAGCAACGTTCATTACCAAAAAACAGGGGAAACCAAGGGAAGAAAGGGACAAGGTCCTAGTAACCAAATCCCTAAAATTTCTTAATTTAAGTTAAGAGAGCAACAGAAATAGGTTATTTTTGCCCTACCAGTTTTCCATGGATCGCAAACGAATCTACAAATTAAGAAAGGTGCTGGTTGAGAGGAGGAGGGGGGGGGGGGGGGGGCGAAATTAAACATTCCTAAGAGTCTGGGGGAGGGTACGTTTTTGGGTCATTGAAGAGCGGCGTTATGTCTGGGCCTACAGGCGACAGGAGCATAAATCCGGCCCTGCCTATCGTCCTAGGTATAACCGAGGATGCGTGGATATAATCACCTCTCTATATCCCGCTAGGTCGCTTGTTCCCCGACTTCCTTCTGCCATGGTAATAAGCAGGATATATCGTATTTATTTCGTCTGCAAGTCTATCAATCACTCAAACGTAACCCATACCTATCTATGTGCGTGACGCTAAAACTACGTCAAAAATTTCCTCACACTCTGCCGATACGTGAACACGGTAAGACCTTAAGATGCTCTAGTAATAGTCCCATTAATAGTCCCATTTTTTTGGAAGGCGGGTGAAACTCCCATTTTTTTGGCCCGTTCAGATAAAACGCGTGTCCCCCATTTGAAGGCCGAAAAAAAAAATAATAGGCGCCAATCACTCCCCATTGGCTGACATCAGGGTAAATTTCATAATAGAACACAGCTGTTGCTCTGGGGGTCAATTTGTCCGCCCTCTCTAAAACCTCCTCCCGTTCATGTCCTATTCGTATCATGAGCCTCTCAATGGAATTAAAAGTTTGACCGGAACGGAAAGCACCGCCTGGAGGCACACCTGGCTTCTCTGCCAAGCATCTCAAATTCGTTTTGTCGGAAATGGCGCTTCCTAAATGGATTTCCGCTCATCCTATCTCCACTCTGGATTCTGTCCGTCTTACGTAATCGTTCGCAAGAAGCTGGCGAAGAGCTGAGGGAAGGGACTTAAAACACCGAACTGAATGCTGGACTTAGACCTTGGAGACCCGTGGCAGCCATTTAAGTACGTACCAGGGAATTGAGTAGTGGCGCCAAATTATTAGCGCCATTCACAACTTGCGGAACATAACAGTTAATTTGATAATTAAGTAATAATAATAATAATAATAATAATAATCTTTCTTTATTGCAGTTACACTGCAATCCTCAAAGCTGTTAATGACGGCTTGTGTGGGTTCCACTTCCATCCTCTTATACAATTATTATTATTACGGTTACCATTCAACATTTCGCAGTGGGATTTAGTTTTCAATACTTCTTGTCGAGCTTACACCACAATTATAATAATATATGAATATAATAATAATGCAATAAAAATAACACACTAATGATACATAAACATGCATACATTTTCATTAAATTAATCCCGAATCATATTATTATTGTTTAAGTGTTTGTCTATTTTTTTGTGCAGTTGTTAGTGTTTGACTTTAATTTTACTTTATTATTTCCTTTAAATTTACATATTTCTAACATGGATTTTGGTAAATTCTTTAAAATATTTGATATATACTAGTGTCGTATTTTTCTTTCCATACGTATTGCTCCATCTTGGCTGCGTGAACTTGGGTTTATTCTTTCTTGATATTTCTTTATTGTTTGTAATTCAGTTTTTGTAGGTGTTATAATGACAATTCTTTATAACTATAATGTAATTTCTTAATTCAATTATTTTTAGAATTTTGTTGTCCTTGTATATTTCAGTTGTTCTTATAATTTTTTTTTGTTCCAAACAGTACTTTAACTATCTTATTTTGTATTTTTGTGTGTTTTTTTAAATTAAGTATTGCGATGAAAATCCTTATAATTCTATTTCATATCTTAATGTACTGCCTATCCGTGTATCATACACAATCTTTTTATTCTTTTTATCTAAAACGTTTTTCAATTGATAAATTTTCGGTAATAACTGTAATAATAGTAATATGATGCTAATACTATAATACTAATACCATACCAATACTAATACCAATAGTAACATTGGTCATTACTACAACAGTTTGCACCCCAAACAATCATGCAAACTAGCCGTTAATTATCAATTATTAACGTACACTGTTTTAACAAGACCGAAAGACAAATGGGCTCGATTAGTAATTAATAAATTAAGATGCAACCGGTGATACACATAACAACCCCAAATACGGAAGTTACTGTTACGCTGTTTTATTTTATATTAATCTCTGATAAAGGAATCGCTAATGTTTTTAAAAGTGTGCGTATTAATGATGTTGAAATATTAGAAGTGTTTTACATCGTTTGTGTGTATGGCTTTTAATTTTTTTTACTGCCAGTCGTAAAAGGTAGAAAGTTACGGCAGGTTTACATTTCATCTTTTCTAGGGTCGAGTGCCTAAATTTTGAAGGTTTAAACGACAACGTGTTTAAAAGGTAGATTATTGGAAACCCATTGGTAGATATTTAAACCTTTTAGGGAATGACGATGCACGGTACTCAGGGCCGGAGCAAGAGGGGGGCGAGGGGAGGGGGAAGCCCCGGGCGCCGAAAGGGCGCCAAAAATGCTACTTCCCTCAAAAAAAAATTGAAAAAAAAATTGAACTTTAATAAATGCTCTTTTGGCGAAGCCTAGCTTAAATATTGATCTTGAAAAATTAATTTGTGTGTTGCAGCAATAGTCTATGATATAGGTACCCTCTGACTGGCAAGAAAACTCACAAGAACATGAATTTGGCAACAAAATACTTAATTTTTGCCCCGGTATTTATTACCTGTTCGTAATAAAAATGTTGAAACACTAGAATAAAATGGGAGCTGCCACAAATTGTGGACTTCACACAGCCACCATTTTGGAAAATGATCCAATATGGCGACTGTATGAAGTCCACAATTTGTGGTATAGCTCCCACCTTTATTAATGTTTTAATATTTTTATTGTGAACAAGACCCAAATTCCGAACCGAAAACTAAATATTTTGCCTCATGTTCTTGTTAGTTTTTTTGCCAGTCAGAGGGCACCTCCATCATAAACTCAATACAACTGTAATCCTTCAGATGTAGACAAACACAATATAAATATAAATTTTTATAAAATTCATAAAAACACTCAGATAACGCGGAAGAAAAAAAAAATCGCCTAATAATTAACGCTTATTTGTTTCACGCTTACCTACCTTAGGGCGCGTTTACGCAGCGACTCGCCTTTGCATTCTCGCAGCTAGAACTCCATCGCGATGGCAAAGGTGACATTACCATGGTAACAACGCTAGATGGATTAGCTAAATCCGTCATCGTTTGAGTAAATACTTGCAGTCTTATAATCCGTGCCAATAATATAAAGAATTCCCCATGACGAAACAATTTTCCCAAACGCTTCTGAACTCACGTTATTAGCTGTTTTCGTTGCGAGGCGGCAGACATAAAACCGCCGCCATGTTGGAATTTGAGGTGATTTCTAGCTTCTAGCTGCGAGAATGCAAAAGCGAGTGGTTGCTAAACGTGCCCTCGCCCCTTCATGTCAGTTTCGTGCGTTTTCAGTGTGTTGTCATTAATTCCGTGTCACCGTGATGAGTTCATTTTTGGGTAGATATGGGAAGAGGCGTGTGGGAGGGAAGGTGGAGGTTGCAATCTGCTGTATAATAGCGATATATCGGGCTCTCAATGAGCTACTGGCCCCGGGCGCTCAAACGCCTTGTTCCGGCACTGACGGTACTAGCCGTATATAAGCACAATAGATATGGTTAGAAATATGGTAGAAATGGCAGAAAAGCACAACGTTAAGGTGTAATGAGGTACACGTTTATACGTAACAAAATTTAATCTCATCTACAGTAATTTTGACCTATTTCTAACTCAATTATACTTCAAAAATCGGAGTTTTGCTCAAAATGTAGGCAGAAAGAAGTAGAAAATGACTTAGAAAGTCGTTTTCCTATCACTATTCATTTTAGTTTTAACCACAGTACACAAACTCGTCTAACGTGGCTCAAAGTCAGACATTCTTTATAATTCACAGGAAACTATTTTAGGCATGGGCGTACTGGTAGGGCCATTTAGGCCCAGGAAATGGTTAATGTAGGCCCTTCTCTTGTGGCTTTTCATAGGAATTGGTCATTATGAAAAAATTTCAGTAGGCCCTCACAGGCCCTTACAGCATAGGTCCCACTGGAAACCTACCGTTTTCCCATATGGCCAGTACGCCCCTGATTTTAGGTCTTTCAGGACCTAACTGTCAAATCTTCCACAATCAGGCACAGAAAATGACTAACATGCGACAAGGAGTGAGTTGCAGCTGGAAAAATAAAAAAAGTCCCAATTTTAAATTTATCGTAACCATAGATCGCGGAAGGATTTCCGATTTCCGACATCACGTATGCAAACCGGCGTCATTCCAGTAGTGGGATATCCGGTACCAATTTCCAGGAATTCACGACCTTGAATTTCCTCTTGCCACATCCAAGCCGTTTCAAGGTTTTCAAGCCCCTTTGCCAACCTCCTTGAAGGAATTGAATGGAAACTGTTTATGAGAGCAAAGGGCTATGAAGGCCGGTTCCACTTTAAATAAAAAAACAAAAAAAATGTGGGTGGTGGAGTGTATACATAGTATTTCAATGCGTGCTTGCACAATTTCAAAATAAATGCCAGACCCGTCCCACTTCTGCAGTCTTTCATACGAAGTAATGGGAAGGGGCGGCAGGGTGATTTGTTTATTGTTTGCTGTCTCGTTCCCTGTTGGTTTCCCCCCGGACGGATTAGTTCTTGTCGGCAGCGAAAGGCCTTCTTGCCCGCCATGAGTGAAATACGAATTTACTGCCCCCGAAGGGCGGGTCCCCTTTTTCTCTCTTTTTTTTTTCTCTCTCCACTGGCAGCGTCTTCTTTATAGCCTCGTTCAAGGGGAGACGAACCAAGGATACGAACGACAGCAACGCACGCGTTCACGCGCTTTAAAAAACGGGGCCAGCCAGCAGAGCAGAACGTTGAGAAATGAAGCGGTGGGGATGGTGTGCGAATTTTTCTTTGTTTTTTTTTTTTACGTATCCACGTTTTTTTTTTTTTTTTATAATACACTCGATAATAGCGGGGATGTTAACGGGAAGCGTCGCTTTTAAATTATGTATGAAGGGAAGGCAACAAATTCGTTTGCGACGCGTGGTAGTTCAAGCATTAAATTTTTTGTTTTCGTGACCAGAGTTGCAATGGTTTTATCTTTACCGTGTTATGAAGATATTTTATTTATTTGGCGGTTGTCGGGCGCCGCTATGTATTGTTTTTGGCCTGCTGTATTAGTTCATCTGCCATAGTCGAGCGACGATGCCAGTAATTCGTCAGCGGGAATCAGATATAAAAAGCCTTGAACAAACTGAATGAAAATTCGAATTCGTGGAGCGACACGAAGTAGTATATGGAGGACAAAAGACGTCAAAAATGTTGTTAAAATCGACAGGAAGTCAACCGGCAAAGAATGGAATAATTTTGATGTTTGGAACATCGTAAGGTGTAGCATCTATTATACGTTTCTTAAAATTCGTGGAGTGGTTCAAAGTAGTATGGAGCACAAAATACTTCAAAGGTGTTAAAATCAACAGGAAGTCACTGGGCAAAGCATAGAAAAATATGATGTTTGGAACATCATAACGCATGTTATCTGTGATGTTTCTTAAAATTCGTGGAGCGACACATAGAAGTATGGAGCACAAAAGACGTCAAAAATATTAAAGTCAACAAGAAGTCAACCGGCAAAGAATGGACAAATTTCGATGCCGGTTTGGAACATCGAAACCGTAACATCTATTATCGGTATATGTTTCTTAAAATTTGAGGAGTGATTCGAAGTAGTACGGAGCACAAAAGACTTTAAAAAATGTTGTTAAAATCGACAGGAAGTCAACCGGCAAAGAATAGAACATTTTTGATGTTTGGAACATCGTAACGCCTGACATCTATTATACGCTTCTTAAAAGGACGTACCCACTCTCCCATATTTTCACGCATCCTACGCGTATACAGCTATGCAACATTTACATACTTCTGAGTGGATGTAGCAAAACCGTCTCCAACGTGCGGTAAAAGCAGGAAAATAACCGCGTTTGCAACGTAACATACGTTTAAACTAATGTTGTAAAACTGAGTCATATACAGGGATACAAACATGGAGATATGTACCTTTAAGTCTGCGGTGGTATATAGCTTCATGTCTGTTGACGTAGGGTACGCAGCTCCTACCTCAGCTGGCCTTGGTTAGGCTTATGTGTAATGACGAAACAATTTCCAGCACACTTACTTGCACCACCCATTTCTGTTCTCCCCACCAAGAATAGTCAGAAACGAATCTATTCACCAAGATTCAGGACAGTAAATTTGGTCGCATTCTGTGAAGAAAACCAATTCCATAATTTCACAGTAGCATTCTGAACTCGAATACATTGTTGTGTATTCGTATTTTTCTGTAGGTTGTAACTCTGGTGAAATACGGAAATTTTCTCGTCCTTTGGATTTGAACACTGATGTTGAATGAAAAAGGGTGAACCCTTTGCTTTTCTGCGAAGTTGAAATGAAATGATAGACCATTGGAAATGTGGTCATTCTGTTTAATTCCTGAAATTCTTATTCTTTGTGTGTTGACTACACCTATTCGTCTCAGGGACTCGTATGGTTATGGTTTGTTACTTTTTTATTGTGCGGTTGCTTTATGTTCTTTGTAGTGTTCGCATAAGGTGAAGTCCTTCAAAGTGCTTGAATATGTTAAGAAAAAATTCAAGGCCTTGAATTTCTTGAAGTTGTTGTGATTGAAAATACTTGAATTTTTTTTCGTAATTTAAAGAAATGCCATGCTTTGAGCAAGATAAAGACAAACTTGTACTTTGTTTCAAATAACTTGCATTTTGGTCGTAATTTGTTGTTGAGCGTATCTTTGAAATTTTTTTGTTCCATACGTGTTCAATCAGTTTATTACTGAGCTATTGAAAGGGATATAGGGAAAATGAAACCAATGGCCAAACGATTTCCTGGTAAAACTCCTTACTCGCTACCTGGTGAAATTCTAGCAAAGACAACTGCCTTAACCTAGATCTGTAACGACTTCAATAACACACAAAAAAGCACAGAACAAGTTTTTTCGCCCTCTTCTTTTTTTTCGTACGCTCTTTTTTACCATCGGTTTTTTGCCGCTGTTTTTCCCCCCTTCAAGTGCACTATTAAAGGGCAATTACATCCATTTTGACATGCATGCCTTACTTTTGGATCACTTACACAGTAACTAAACACAAGAATTGCGGTCAGAATACGTTATGTATGTCCGATACAACAATATAATTATTGCATCACAATTCACCAAAACACGACACGGAGACCGCCATTGATTTGCTGGAACGCGCAGAAATTAATGCCGACAGATGTCCCTTTTCTATTTGGACTC
>JAHWFP010192005.1:1079-39218 GCA_023313725.1 Lithobius niger | reverse complement strand
CCAATGTTGAGAATAGCACGCTTTTTGGAACGCTTAGCGAATATGTTCATGAAACAACACTGTAACCGGCTAACATGTAGTGGCAGTGCGCAACGCATGAAGCAATCACTTCGTGGTGCACTTTGCCTTAAACATGGCGGCCTGTCAGCCTTCCAATTACTGCATACTCAGGAATTGGACAGCTGCCAGCCGCCAGGTAGCAGCACTGGCCCACTGCGCAACCAGCTGGAAGCTGTCTGCACCTGTTCAGTAGTTGCCTCAGGCTAGAGCCCATTGTTTGACCAGCTATATTTAAGATACTCGGATCGACAGGCTCAGGCTAGTTGGTGTTTGGTATCTGACTGAAAGGTTGGATACCAGGAGCCTACGAGGGTCACTAGGATAAATTCTGGCTGATGCCTCATATGTAATGCCAAGTATGCAGACCCCTTGCTGTACAGTAAGAGGTAAATTGGTATTGAGCCTGGTCTTGATACTAATTGTCTACATCCTTGCGAAGACGAGGAATTTCAAGTCTTCAAAGTAAAGCATAAAGCATGGGTCCCAAGACCGAACCCGAATTTTTTGGCTGTTCACAGTATAAGTCGGAAGAATGTTCGACCATTCGTTTGTTAAGAGCATATTCGAATATTGTTTATCCCATTTGAATATTCGCAAAATAAAAGTTCTGTGTAATTTACGTTATTTTAATTTTTGAGTTGGTTTTTCTGTTGCCTTCTCGAGTCCCAGTCAGTCCGCATTATGGTTCCTTCCCTTCCCTTTTCCTGCAAACCAACCTGTAGTGAGAATGATCCATTCGTTTTGGATGCTTATTTACAAGTAGAAGGAGGGGAGCGGGGAGAATTACGGATGTGCGCAGCAGTACTCCCAAAAACATTTAAGAAACTAAAGAATGGGAAATCGACCGAGGCCACGGTAGCCAGTTGATAGCTAACGTCATCGTCAATTCACATGTGAAAGGGAAAGACACCTCAGTGGATTACGGTCATTCCAGTTGCAATTATTATTTTTTTGGGGGGGGAGAGGAGGGGGTTATGTTATGTAAGCCTTCAAAATTGCCTTGCCTAGTAGATGTAATTAAACTTGTGGTTATATATTTAATGAAAACAGATTTTTCTTATGTGGTGGGGGAAGTCGGGGGCGGAGGGGCGGGTAGGACCTAAACATGGAAAAAAATGTGTGAACGAATAATCGAATATTAGAATATGTTTTTTCCCTATTCGTCTGACCCCTAGTTCACAAGCATAACTTTCGATTGATCCCCGAGTGGTAGTTAACCATAATTGTTTGATCAGGATGGAACTGGGCCCGCAATTACATACTTTCTCAGTTTTTCAATAAGGAGGGGGTTGGAAACTAGCAAAAGCCTTAACACAATTCATGAAGATGGCATCATATGGGAAATTGTTGTTGAGAGCGGCAAAGATATCAGAGTAAAATTCGTGAAGATTGGTAACAGATGACTGGTTTGGTCAAATACCATATTGCCCGTCGCTCAGAAGTCCTTTGCTGGTCGGAAAGGTAAAAGATTGTGTTGTTAGATGATGGATTCAACCAATTTCCCCAAATGTGAGATGACACTAATCGGTCGATAATTGCCAGGATCCTGACTGAAACCCTTCTTGCAGATCGGGGTAATAATCACGGTATGCCTTTCTGGAGGGACGAAGCCGGTGTCCACAAAGTGTTGGAATATCTCGATGCAGAACGGAATTAGTCTGGAATGGATGCTGTCAGGACCAGTGGCAGAGGATGGTTTGAGCCGACGAAAAGCAGAAACTGGCATTTATAATACGGGGTGGAATACACTCGTTATACTTGGGCAGCACAGGATAGTTCATGGCAGCTGTATCAAGGGTGAAAAAGTTTTTTACAAATGTGTCACATAGCAAGTTTGCCATTTTGCCCAATTCGCACTGCAACTGCAGTTTAGTGTCGAACTGGGGGCCAATGCTGGGGTCAGATTTCTGAACATATTTGGCGTACTAGAAAAGGTTTAGGTGAATCCTTAGCAGTGGCCACAATACGGGACTCAAAATTGCCTTTCTCCCACCGCAGTTTATTCTTGAGGGCTATGTTCATTTCATTATGGTGAGAGAGATAAAGGCGGTTTCCAGAAAACCGATATAGTTACTACATCCTATTTATACGCTTAAAAGGCATAGAGGGTTAGAGAAATCGGCCACTTGGGGAGCAAGAATGGGGGAACGCTTAAAAGCATTCTGGTTGATGGTTAAAGAAATTAACAACTTGGGGGGTGGGTGCAATGTGACTGTCGCTGTACTTGCCCGGGTCAATCAAGATAATCAAGAATCAAGGTGAAGCCGTGCCACTTGGTGGACACATCAAAACACATCAAAATGCTACATGTTGGATGTAATTAAAACGCGTACTGGCTTTACAAATAGAAGGACAGTAGATTGACGGATGCATCAGAAGAATATCATGATCACTGTGTCCGAGTTGGCCAATGTGATCAATGGAATCCACAAGGTCCGGATCAGAGCAGAGCACGAGGTCCAGCACGGAGTCACCCCTAGTAGGCATTCATACGTCCCAACAATGGTATCCCTTTAGCGTCAGCCATAAGAGTGTCCCAATTGATGCCTTGCTGCGAAAGTTGTAGTTGCACATAAAGAAAATATTACCCTTAGGCTGCACGTCGAGGAAATCATGCATCTTCTCATTGGCTTTGGTCGAATTACGCAACCTGTACATAATGATGAAAACTAATGGATTAGTACCAATTTTAAGCGTAATCCAAGACGAATTTCGATTATGAAAGAGTGTTCTTGGTATAGACAGCTGTGCCTCCAATATGATGCTGATTTTTGACATTACAAGGAACCGTTTGTAGCCCGGAAAGGCAGGTGGTCAAATTGGTAGAGAACCAGGTTTCGGTGATAGCGAAAAGCTCGGAAACATTGGAATACAGAATACCACAGTATTGGCGTACAGTTGCCCATTGTCAACTCTGATGCTTCCGTGCCCGTTCTACAATCGATTTGCATGCAAATGCCACCGATTAAGTAGCCAACACCGCTGCAACCTCACCACTACAAGATGAGCAGCATTCTCCTATCTTCAGTTTGCATCTCTCCACTTTTGAATCGGATTTCCAGTCTGCTCTAGATTCATATTTCCGTCTCCGGCGTCAACGCAAACGAATGCTCGCCGCTGGACACTCGCCTAATCATCCATTGGATCTCTACTCCCACTCGTTCCGAGGGGGTCACTCCAAATCTAACAGCGAAGTAAACCAAATGATGGATCTTGCCCATCCCGATTTCAGCCATCTCAAAACGCCCGTCATGCCGCCACCAACGGTCATACCGTCCGCCAAAGCGATTGCCACCGATCCGATTTTAGACGACCCTGAACATAATGGGCTAAATGTCGACTCTGCTTCTCTTTTAAATCAACAGATGGAGAATGTAAATCAAAATGCGAGCGCCAGAATGCATACGGATGCTGCAGCGATGCCAACCACGAATGTGAATGCCTATCACAATGCACACACGAATGCTAGTCAACCGACACGACGCATTCGTTTCCCAGACAATCCTGTGGCAGATGACACCATTGCCATTCCACTCGCTGAACTTTTGAAGATGGTGGAAGAGGTAGTTCCAGATTGCTTCCTCTACAAACCTTCCAAGTCATCCGACTTCCAATCATCAATCGTGGGCTGACAACAGGCTTTGGATTCACCCTACGGGACAAGAACATTAAACAGCAATCCCTTCTAGGCCAATCCTGCTAGACCTTGCTGACTTGCCCACTGCGCAACGGTTGCGCCATCTTGGGACGCGGCGAACCACTGCAACTAGACAAAGATCTCCCACCACCTTGACCATGCCGTGAAGCCTCCTTTTCCCACCCTTCTGGCGATGGCGCAACGGCAACTAAAAACTTCGACCCCTACGCTGAATCAGAATTTTTAACCGGTGAGGTAGGATTTTGTGACTGCTCTCCACATCCCTAAGCATGCTGAAATTCCAACATTTGTAATATTCGACAACAACAAATGCATTCATCTTGGCCTAAGGGCTATATCACAGGCTGACGTTTTGAATACTGCAGTCAACGCACTATGTGAGAAACTCTCCTCCGGCCAATCCCAATCTGAGGTCAAAGAGACTACTCTCATCTCTCAACTCTGTCAGAAGACATGCTTTGCCACCTACCATGCGATGAACTAGTTTAGCCGGGCATTATTCAACAACGTCCTCCTAATGCGTGACATTGCATTGAACAGAGATTCAAATCTTAACGATTCGACCAAATACAACCTGCACAACCAACCTCTCCACGAGATTGCACTCTATTCCATGGTCAAATTCCCAAATTAGCCCCTCACCTAGACGTGTCCCGGAAGCCTAAAGCAACAAAGACCTCCGGCCTTCCAAGGAACTTCTCGAAGCCTCACCAAAACGAGCATTTTTAGAACCAACGAAGCAGTGAAAACTGGCCAAAATCAAATCCTCAGTTGTCCAGTGCTGTCAACCATCGCACGGCTTCTAACCAACCTTTTTGCTCAAACCAGCCCCTTCGATCGAACCAATCCTCTCGTGCCTACTCAACCAAAAACAAAAAACGCAACGAGAGAGTGACAACCCCTGCAGGAAGAGCCGACACTCGTCCTCTGGCAAGAAGAGCAACCCCGGAAGCCAATGATGCCACCAACCCACTGCAACACCCAGTTGGAGCTCGCCTGCTGCACTACTCTCTGTCTGGCAAAAAAGGACAAACACTCAGCAAGTCCTTTCCATAATCCATAATTAGGATGGTTTTCTACCGACGTTTACCTCGAAGCCACCCCTTGCTTACTCCCCCCATGGGAATATTTGTCTCGAACAACTCCAAAATTAACCGCAGAAATCAAAGAATGACTCCAAAAGATGGCAATCCAATAATGCCACACCCCTTTCAGACCAGGATTCTACAGCCACATTTTTTCCGACCCAAGAAATCAGCAGGGGATAGGACGATTTTCAATATAAAACCTCTCAACCATTACATGGAAAACCATCATTTCAAAATGGAGACATTGACTCAATTTGCTTTTCACTAAAACCAACAACTGCACTATATCAATCGACTTAGAAGATGCCTACCTTCATGTCCCCCTCCACGCATCCATTCAACACCTCTTCTGCTTCCTATACCAAGGCAACGTTTTTCAATTCTGTTGCCTACCATTCGAACTGAACACAGCTCCCAGGATCGTAACCCTCATACTAAAACCTATCCTTGCACACCTTCACCCGAACCAGACGGAGGCGAGCACCTACCTTTACGATTGGCAACTAAACAATCAAGATCCGGCCAAAATTCAAAGCAACAGGGACTACACAGTCAAGCTCCTCAACCAATTTGGCTACGGTGTGAACCTCAAGAAGTCGAGACTTCAACCAGCACAAGAGTTCATCTTTCTTGGGTTGCATTCAACCTAAAATCAGCAACCATCATGCCTTCCCCGGACAGGATAGAGGACATTATTCATCACGCACGACTTTTCCGGCAACAACCCGACCACTACTTAACGGAATTAAATTCCCTGGTCAGCAAGATGGACTCCATAGCGAATCTAATCCCATATGGCAGATGGATGACCAGACCACTTCATCACTACCAAATCGAAAGTGGGGAACCGGACCTTTCCACCCGAACCACCGTCGTCCCACAGGCCCGGACTTACCAATGGAAACACTTCTTTGGTGGTCAGACGTCCACGCCCTTTCTCAGTCAGTTCCACTGCACGAACTTTAACCAGACCTCCTTCTACTAAGAGATGCCTCTCTGGAAAGGACGAGGAGCCCACACCAGTCACCTGGAAACAGCAGGAACTTGGACAGGGATCAAGGATCACATCAATGTCCTGGAAAAGGCAGGCCTCAACGCCCTTCTGTACTTTCAAGAACTCGTCATGGGGATTGGGGATAGTGGTACAGGTCCAAGCAGACAACACATCAGCGGTGGCCAGAAAGAAGGTGGAACGAGGTCCCGAAAACTGCACGAGATAACCTCTTCAATTTTTCGTCTCTGCATATAACTAAAAACAACAGTCTTCTCCTGCATATCCCAGGCAACAGGGATGTGATAACAGGGGAATGGACATTAAAGAAATTCATCTGCGAATCTCTCTTCACCACTTAGGGTACCCCAATGATAGACCTCTTCGCCACGAAGCACAATGCCAGACTTCCCCTCTTCATCAATCCAGTCCCAGACGAGATGGCAACAGCAGTAGACGCCCTGACCTTCCCTTGGGTGAACCTTTACGCCTATCGCTTCCCTCCGTTGAAGCTGCTCTCACAGATCTTGGAGAAGATCTCACAGTCAGGCAGCCTCTTCCTGCTAATAGCACCGAACCGGCCTTCAGCAGCATGGTTCCCACTCCTTCTAAACTTTCTAGTCGACGACCCAAGAATCCTACCACTGATGCAGGATCTTCTTATCCAACAAAAGGGAACCAAATTCCACCAAATCTCACCACCCTACACCTTCACGGGTGGATACTATCATCAAACTCCTCAAAAAAGCAGGCATTCATAAGGAGGAAGCTTCCGGAATCGCAAGCCAAGCCATCAAGTTCTCAACAAACGAATCTACGACAGCCACTGGACAAAGTGGTTTCACTGGTGTGACTGAAGGAAAATCAATCCAGTCAATTCCTCTATTGCTGAGCTACTAAAATTCCTAAACGAACTTTTCTCTGAAGGTCTAAAAGGCTCTACAATCCTCGTCTATCACTCGGTGCTCAACTACGTCTTCAAAGCTTCAGGATGCTCTTACCTCCTGGACAATTACAAGATCTCACCCCCAATTAAATCCTTCAAAATGGAACGCTCGGTCACAAAACGAACCTTCCCAGACTAGGATTTACGCAATGTTCTAAACGCATTTCTTAAGGACCCCTGCGAACCATTGCTAAACAACTCAATGCCATACTCACCAGTAGTGTTGCACGGTATTAAGTTTTTGCAGGACGGTACGGTACGGTTCTGAAAACGGCGGTCTACGGTAATATCACGGTAATTTAGAAAAGAATTTTGCGTATTATCCACTTGAGCACAAAAGAATCAAATATGGCTCTTTGCGTTTTATTTTTTACTAATACTAATTTTTTACTAATACTAATACTACTAATTTTTTACTTATACTAATAACGGAACTTCGCTTTCTTCTTGATTGGACGTTATTATGGCATCAATAACACAAACACGCTGGGACACGCTTGTTACTGAAGAGCTGCATCCCCCCCCCCCAATACCCCCTTCCGAAATGTGGGCACCTCATCTGATCAGATATCACTCCCTCGTGCAAATTTCACATCTCCTTATCAGCGCGAATTTAGTTTAAAGAATTGCTGCCATCAAAAAGAGAGTAAAGCTGGTTCGTGAATGGTCGTCAGCATCATGGTAATACCGCTGCTACTGTAATACCGTGGTGCTAAAAAAGGAACGATACTGATACCGTAATTTTTTTTTACCGTCAATACCGTGAGTACCGATTTACCGTGCAACACTACTCACCAAGAAACCTGTCATCCTAACAGCCTTAGCATCAAGGTTCCGATGCAGCGAGATCCAGGCACTGATCCAGCATACTGCGTAGTTGCCCCTGAGAACACCTACGTCACGTTAACACCAAGGGCTGATTTCCGAGGTAAAACACAACAACCCTGTGAACCACATACCAATTATCATTCCAGCACGAACACACACTAACAAGAACCCAAATGCTACCTTCCCATCTGAGCACTTCGGTACTACATCACCATAACAACCAATGAAGGCCTTCGGACAGGAAGAACTCAGCTCTTTCTACCCTACATGAGAGCCGTCGGCTGCCGCCGTTGCAAAATGGATTCGTGAAACAGTTCAAGGCGCTTATGATGATTCCAACATCAACTGCAGCAACGAGGGCATCACAGTAACAGCGCACGAGTTGAGAGCACTCGCCACATCCAGGGGATTCCACAACTCCATCCCGGTCTCGGACATCCTAACTGCAGCTTCATGGCGAAACATCACCGTCTTCACATCACATTACTTCAAAGAGATGACGAAGCAAGCTAGTGGATTACATCGTCTGGGCTCCATCGTTGCTGCCAGATGTGTGGTCCAGCCCCCTTATGCACTCAGAAAATGAAGACGGAAGCAAGAACTCATCTCTAAAACACAACACTCCTTTTCCGGGCCACAACTTTTTCCGAAAGACATCCAAAACTCTTGTTTCATGTTTTCTGAATAAAGTACGAAGTTGGTGAAACCGGGAAAAAGGGGGCCTTGTAACCATACGGCACCCGTCACGGCGGTGCCCGCAACCGAACTCTGTTGAGGTTTAACTGTTAATTAACAGATTATAGTTTTTTCTTGCAACAAGAAAGACAATTTTGCCGGCCCCACATGAAAGGCTGGCTGAAAATTGTTTCTTTTGCTTGGAAAAATACATAACCAAACCCGCCTCTTGATTCACCGTCTGACAACATGTTTGTTGAGAGGTAAAATGATGGCAAAACGAATGTGCGTATATAGCAAGGGGATGCACAGTACAGTTGCAGTCGGTTACGGCGCCGGCGGTTAATGAGCGCCGAAAAACCTCCAGGGAGACAGTATCGTTTGAAGAAGAAATGCAAAAATTATAAGGTAAAGCAAAAGAAACATTTTTCAGCTGGCCCTCATGGGGGAGGGGGTTGTCTTTTTGCTATAAAAACAAATATAGAGCAGATTAAGACCCAAAAGTAGGAAGCTCAACTTAATTTATCTGGTATTTTGCTATGAAATGCTTGACGTAAAACAAAATCACGTTTGTCTCAAAGTAGCAAAACAATTTTTGACCAGGAGGGTTTTGGGTGAAAATGTGATGGCACCAGCAAGGGGGCTGAGAAGCATTTTTATTTTTTTCGCATGTTTTAGTGCTGTTGCCCATTTTTCATTGCAGGACGGTACAAGTGTAAAGATACAATAACCTACATTCTACAGTAAATATAAAATGAATCCTGCTTCATGTTCTTTTCAAAATTATTTGACTGATGGCCTATTTTTTTTTTTTTTGGTCATAATACAACTTGGTGGTTAAGGACATGAGTTTAGGGGAAAACCTATCGTCTGCTAAACCTATCGTCTGCTAAGTGGACTTAATGGCCGAATTTAAATACGCCTATGTTTTAATAAAAAATATAAAAAAGGTTCCCAGTTATAAATGTATATTAAAGTAAAGTGTTTTTTTGCATTACCGTAAATCGTGTATTAAATGCCCATGGGCTTGTAAAATTAATTTATCTGAAATTGGAGGTGGGCGATAAAAACAAGTATTATCTATTTTCTTAATTAACTTCTGTCTAGGAAGGGAATTTTCTGTCATGGAGAAGTCGGCGATAATATTCATTTGTGTTAGTGATTTGGATTCAATCTAGCATTAACACAAAGTCTACGTTCTCATTTATTCACAAATTTAGGTTATTGTATGGTCTCTCCAAGATTCAACATAATTCGCAGCTAAAACTAATTTCTAACCGTACAAACTTTTGGTAACATGAGCGGATCAAGATCGTGAACAAGATTAGGCCTATGCGATTGAAATTAATGAGCGTGATCTGGATTCAGCCTAGTGAAAATACAATGCCTTTATTCTCATTTATTCACAGATTTAATTTATTAGATCGTCCTCCTTCCAATATCTAACATAATTCAAAGTTAAAATTATTTTCTAACCATCGCCAACCTTCAAAATGACAGGCGATTCATGACCGGGAAGCGCTAAGCAGAGTAATGTCATAATGGATGCGGTGAACTGGACAAGTTGGATGCTACACAAATGGACCCGTGAGCGTGGTTCCTCATGGCCACTACTGAGGCTCCACACGTCCAGTTTCCGCTGGAACTTCCGGCGTGAATTACTCACTCCAGGAACCACAGAAAACGATCTGTAAAATGCATCCACACACATGCTTCTCAGTCGTGAATCACGTTGTCCTTTTTGAAGGATGGGGGGGGGGTGATAGTTGGAAATTAGTTTTTATATGCCGAGTATGCATTACCTATCTTTTATTATTAGCAAATCCTCCCTGTTTGTGGCTCAATCCCTAGCGATGAAAAGTTGGCTTTCCTGCCAGGGTCACAGCTCCACTCCTGCCTTAGCGCAGGCCACAGTATATAAACGCTCGAGTCGGAGCATTCGTCATTTTTCCTCCTAGGGCACCACGACATGCAGTCGTCCTCCTGGCCCTCCCATCTCCCGCTGTCTCCGGTTACCTTTCTATTCCTCGTTCTTCATGGCCTCTTGGGACCCACCGGTCCCAGCATCAGTAAACGGTTTTCCTCCACCACATTCCTCCGAGGGTACCGCCAATTTGGAAATTCAACAAGTCTCTTACTCACCCTTCGGCCTTCACAGTTTCGTTGTTCCAGCTCCATCTCCGGTTCCCCATCAGCCGGTGTCTGCCCTCACCAGAGTTCAGCGCCCGCCTCGTCTCTCGCACGCTGTGCCGCCCCGACTGTCAGATCGGTCTTCACTTTCTAAGCCTCTTCGGACCCCCGGAATCCGCCTAACATCTGTCAACTCCCAGCAGCACTATGCAGTCTCCTCGGTTCGTCGTCCCGGTTCTTTGTTCGTCAGTCACCACGACCACGGTTGGTCAACCAACACAATGCCTCCACCATAACTTCCTCTCCTGTAAACGCATCGGCGTCCACTTCTCTCCCGGTGTCTTTTCTGTCATTCCGGTCGACAGTCACCGCAGCCCCAATACAATCGTCTGCTCCATGCGACCCGCGGTCTTCACCCGTTGGTTGCTGCTTCCTTGGTTCGCAAGTCTCTGCGCCTTCCGACAGTTCTTCAGTTTCAGCGTCTCCACCGTGTTCCTCTGTACCACCCTCCTCACCGTGCCTTCTCTGTTTCCATTTGACCCTGGGACCAACGGACTGTTTGTTACTTCAATCTCCAATGCCTGGTCCATACACCGTGACCTCCCCCCCCCCAGCAAAGCTTTCCAGACCTTTTGTCCCTTAAACCATGATCACCGGTTCACATCTTCAGTCGAGTTTCTCCGGTCCCCGGTATCACAAGACTCCCTCGACTGTCCGCCACTCTCAGAGCTCCGGTAGTTGACCACCCATCATTTCCTGAACATCAATCGCCATTACGCACTGAAATTCCAGCCTCCTGCACGGATGTTCTCACTTCACCATTGTCTCCCTCCTTTGCGGTTTCTCGGTTTCCAGAGTCTCCTAAGTGTTCCGACACCGTCTCGATCACTACTTCTTTTAACATTCTGTAAGTGGGGTAACTGCCAGCTGCAGTTACCTCTTCACTGAACCAACATTGTACTTGGTCCCTGTTCTTTTATGTTTTAATAAATACAAAGATGAAAAAAGTGACCAACAACGAACAAGAAACCACAACAAAAGTAAAGAAGCAACCTTGCGTCTTTGCACACGGACGACCAGTACCTCTGAAACACCTTCCGCCGGTGCCCATGCTATCGGGGTGTGGCTTCCCTTTCCTTGCGATCCATTTCCCTAATAATCCTATTTGTAAGGTGGGGGGGGGAGGACCTAACATGGATAAGAACGTATTCACCAAAAGGAGCTCTATCATGACACCAGTCCATACCACCTACAGCCCTTCTCACCCCGGTTACCCTCCATTTGAGTCTTCCGTTCTGCGGGGATTCCCCAGCCAGCAACGTAACATTTCCCGTACTGAACGTGATTATCGTCTCAGTTGTGTTTCCTGCGCAACCTTTGTCTAGCAACGTGTCTTCTCGGTCTGCATCAGCGTCGTGGATCTGGCTTTATCTTCTGACAGGTCTACTGGCTTCGAAGCAACAAATGTTTCTCCAGCCAAACAGACCTTCCATGATCTCTCCACTCCTCTACAGTTCCTATGGTTCCTCTTCCAGTCACCTATCCGGACTCCGTTCATTGCAGCTGTCTTGAATTCATAGGTTCCAAAACCCACTTCGACCCTCACCCGTGTTCCACTGGACCTGCAACTGGTACACCGTCAAATGCAGCACATGTGCAACTATCGAGGAAACAACTTGGGAGAAGATCGCGTGCCGTCATCAGCGATCCCATGTAGTAATCCGATATTGATATCGGTATCTATATAATCTGTATTTATTGGTGTGTTTGTCATATCGGTATCGGACCTCTGTAAGGCTTCCGATACAGATATTCGTACGCCACGCAATGCAACTGTCTCCCATGCAAAACTGATACCGAGCGCAGCAAAAGCAACAGCCAACTGAGAAAAGCAAAGCCATTTGCTCAGTTTGTGATGAAAATGTAGCAC
The DNA here is from genome assembly GCA_023313725.1 of Lithobius niger. Lineage (NCBI taxonomy): Eukaryota > Metazoa > Arthropoda > Chilopoda > Lithobiomorpha > Lithobiidae > Lithobius > Lithobius niger. Next base: position 26,912 of record JAHWFP010192005.1, on the reverse strand, counting down.
GTGATAGTTCTGACGCTGTTAAGTTTTCCTACTACCTAAGCCGTAGTAGTAGGAATAACAGTAAAAATGCTGTTATTGCTGCACAGAACTTTTTGTATAATCTTAGCGGCTGGAACCCATGGAACACCAGAAACTGAAGTTGCATTTGTATGGAAATTAAACTTTTTGTCGTAATTTATTTATTATTATTATCGGCAACAGATCGGATCAGATCGGTTTACCCTTCATTGGTATCGGATCAGATCGGTAAAAACTAAAAAGTCATATCGGCCGATCCCTAATCCCAAAAACGTGCCTTAGCCAAAAAAACTAAAAAGGTCTCGCCAGTCGACCGACCAAGCTCCTCCTTCGTTGTCCGGTTCATCCATAACGGTACCGACATTCGGACAAACCAAGAAGGCGAAGGTTAGTCGTGGAACGAAATCAGCGGTGCCTGCGGTTCCTCGAACATCTTCATCTTCATGTTTAAAGGGCAAAATCTACACCTGGCATGCATAGGAAGAATGTACGTACCTTAGAAAACTGACACCATAGTTTTCCTCTTTCTCTACAGTCAAACCCCATTTATCAGAGCAACAAGTCACTTCCAGTGCCAGACCTTCCACATCTCCATGTTCTACGGTTGCGCGGTCCCCCAACCGTCGTTTCCTCAGTCGCTGTTACCTCATACTCTGTCAGTCGTTCCGGTTCTACCGTTACCAGACGTCATCATCACTCCCGACGCCTTCCTAACCATTTTCGGTGTCTGCTCCCACCTCTACGGTTCCGGTTGGTCTTCCTCAGGCATTTTGATCACCATTTCAATCCTCTTGACACTTAGTGCCACCCTTCTCCGGAACATTTCCTGTGGTCGGCAAGCTCTCACCCAGTTCAACACGAATATTGCATCCCTACTAGCAACCGCTCGACAGTTCTCGATCGACCTGGCCCAATATCATGCCGATCAACTTGAATTGTTGACCCTTCAGGCGGAGGCATCCGATATAAACTTTTTACGGATGTCCCATGAGGAACAAGAAACCACTATACAGTTCCTCCAAGAATCGAATTTGTTGCTTGCGAAAGAAATTGGCCGCCTTCAAACTATCATCAAAACCCTACAAGCATCAGATATTTTGGCATCAAATACCTTTGATTGGATGTTCTCGCTCGCTTGGTCACCCGTCACTTGGAATGTACAACACACAGCTATTTCCAAGTCTCGACGTCCCCGCCGTGTTCCCGTTTCCCTGTGACGGTCATCCCGTACCACTACCAGCAGCCAGGCAAGTAGGTCTGGCCCAGCAAAACCATCCCAATGATTATCAGGTGGTCATGCAGCACCGGTCCCAGGTTCTTCAGAGTCACCGATTCCGGCAGTGTTTGTCGGTTACCCACTTCATTCCGCACTCACGGTTCCTCTTGCAAGTGTCCCCATAGTTCCGTCGGTTGCCAGCCCGAAACCGGTCCTCTCATAGACGCATGGTCAACCGCTTCCGCTGCAATTTCTTTCCTGAAAATCACCGCGTATAGTGTGTGGCAATTTGACACTGCTTCCGTTTTTGTGCCCGTTTTTCCTTGAATACTTCCCTGTGCCATGCCCTCTTCGGTCCACCTTCCATGTGCAGACTGTCAGCACAAGGCCACGAGGGTAGCCCTTGGTTTCAGAGTCCTACCTTCACTCACCACTTTTTCGACACCCCTGTACTTTTCTTCCACCGTGTCGAGGAACCGGTCCCTTACCACGGTCGCACCTTTCTTCCCGGACTACGTCCAGCGTACACCAACAATGCGTCAAAATCCAACTCCTTCACTTCCTTTTCGGCAGGCATCTTACGCGACCTGGTACGGTACCAGGTCCTAAGGACTTTTCTTCTTCGACTCCTTACTACTATGATTGTTATAAAAAAAACTACGCCATACATTCCTTTGATCTTGACCACACAAGACATTTGTGAGTGCATCTCCCGTCTTAATGGTTACTGCACCGTTCTCATGTTCCATCCAAGCCAACAGTTCCTGCTCAAAGAGCACCAACTTCATCCCCATGACTCTCTGCTTCTGGTCGCCACACGTCTTCCATTGTCACCCTTGTCACAGACCCACCCAGACGACACTGTAATTGAGGTAATGTGTTTTGTCAGTTCTCTTCTGTACTAAGCTCATTCCTCGGACCCAGAACTCGACCTTCATCCCCTCTTCTGCTTCACGTTAAACTCCTTCCCTGGGCTTTTTCTTGGTCCCCAGTCTACTTCTTCCAGGAACCATGTTAGTTCAGCCTTTTCCTGCAGGATGGCCCCTGTTTCAGAATGACGGGCGATTCACTGAATCTTGAATTCTGGGGTCGCCGGCTCGCAGCACGGGTACATGTCAACCTTGGTCCCTCCACCAGTTTTTGACGACGTCTTGCTAATAATAAAAGATTGGTAATTTATATGTTCATCGGCATATAAAAACTATAACTTGCCAGCGGGGAACCTGGTTATGTTTGTTTTTTATTGCCTAAAAGAAAATATACATTACCTTTACCTGCCCGTCCTCCCCTCTAGAGACCAAGGTTACTCGAGAGGAAGAAAGATGACAAATGCTCCAACTCGAGCCTTTATATACTGAGGCCTGCGCTGACGCTCGGGGGAAGCTGCAAGCGTGGCAGGAAAGCCAATTTTTCAACGCTATGGATTGAGCTACAAACAGGGAGAATTTGCTAATAATGAAAAACTGGTAATGTAAATTTTCATTCAGGCAAAAGAAAAAAACTTCAACTAGGTCACCTTGGTAAGTTATAACTTTCATTTATGTTAGCTATTAGAAGGTGGACGATCTAGTACTACATATTGGAAGGTGGACGATATAGTACACTAAATTTGTAAATAAATGAGAATAAAGGCATTGTGTTTTCGCTAGACTGAATCCAGATCACGCACGTCAATGATCGATCCCTAGGCCTAATACTGGCAGACTTTTCCGTGATTACAAACGCTCCCGCAAATCGTGTTAGATTAAAAGTTGGTTTTGTTAAATGCATGAAGCTTTTAGTTGAAAAATCACCTTAAATCGACACTTATTTTCACAATCACAGGAAAAACAACAAATTTCGCAAATTTTCGATAGTCAGCAGTCCTGGAGGTGGAATGGTAAATGGTACATTTTCAAGCTTTTAGTTAATTTTGCCACAGAAAAAACAAGATTTATGAGAATGAAACATTGATTTCCTTAAAATGTAAGAAGATTTTAGTGAATTTTGCCACAGAAACGCAATGATTTTTTAGGGGTTGGCATCAACAACAGTATATTATGAATTTTGACCTTTAAGTATTTCAGGGAGCTGGGCGTTTAATACGCGATTTATGGTAACCCTATTTACGCTAGCAAAAAAAAAATAAAGAACCTGCAAGTTAGAACCAGCCATTGAAAATATTTTTGTACTATACTGTATAGTTCGGTGAAAGTTATTTTAATTTTAATCAATATTTACTATTTATGAATTTGTTTGTCAATCAGTGTCAAACACGATTATGTCATAAAATTGTGCCAATTGATTATGCAGTAATTCTTTTTAAACAATTGCAAAACTATTGAGTGACAAATAAAAGTTTTATTTAACTGACAAACACTGTGTCAACGGCTCGAATTTATTTGTACATTTTGTCAGTTTTGTGTACCACTAATCACTTCAGTGCCAATATTTACTTAGTGTTTGTAAGGTTAACCAGCATCCAATTAGCTTGAATACCAAGCCCTGATAACTGTGTGCCGCTCTCTTTTCGTACCTAGACTTATTTCCTCCATGTACACGTAGACCTGTTACTGAAGTGATTAAATTGGATCTTGGCTTTTTAATTGTTATTTAGCTCAATTATCAATACACTCATTAAAGTGACTTTCTGTATCGTTACAGCTTCAAAGCATGAGTTAATAAATGAAAATAAGCTAAAAATTAATTTCTTTGTCAGTGTAACCAAATGCTTGGCATCAAAAATAATACACAAATGGATGGCTGAGGATACATACTTGGGTTTGTTTTGAGATGATGCTTTTCAGGAAGCATTTTTTTAAGGACACACTAGCCACTCGCTCGCTTCGTTGGCGTCGTCAAGCGTCGCTCGAGGAGGTTACGTATTTACATAATGACTTATCCTGAACATATCCTGAACACAAAGAAGCTTCCGTTTTAAACTGCAATGACAACAACATTACAGTCACAGCTAAAGAGCTACAGGCGATCTCCGCCTCATGGGCTTTCCACAACATCACCATTCCAGAGATCCTCAGAACAGCTTCACAGAAGAATGAGTCGGTCTTCACGGCCCACTACCTCAGAGACATAACCAACTACACTGGTGGACTTCACCGTCTGGAACCCACCGTAGTAACCGGATGTGTCGTCATCCCCCCACCCAACTTATGTACTAAGAAGCAGAAACCAGACAAACGCCCCTTCAGGGCCAACAATCAGAAAAATGATTCACATTGACATTGACATTGAAAAACACCAGCAGGAAGCTTGTTGCTTTTGATGCTGGGAGGAAATGGGTAGGGTTCACCAGTTCTTGTACACAAACTGAGGGGTGATGGTCGGTAAGAAGGTATCTAATTTGGTTTTGAAGAGATTGGTATTTGATGTGGTGACAATGTCCCTAGGCAGACGGTTCCAGGTGCTGCAAATCCGGAAAGGAAGAGAGAGTTCTCGGTTTTTGGAAGTGCAGCGGCGTTGAAAGATCTTGAGCCCGTTGTTTCTAGTTTGTGGGTTGTTATTGAGGACAAAAAGGGGTTTATTTGTGTTTGAGGGAGAGTTCAGGTGGTTGTAGGTAAAGATGAGATCGCCTCGGATTCTGCAGTATTCGAGGGTGGGGAGTCGGAGAGTGACGGATGGAATGGACTTGTTTTGTGGCTCTTCTCTGGAGTCTCTCTCGAGTTTGTCGCGGTTGGATTCAAATCTGATCCACCAAGCAGAATTAGCGTACTCAAGGATGCTGCGAACAAGGGAGCGGTAGAGCAAAAAGAATGTACGTTCGTCAAGAACAGAGAAGGAGTTCCTGATGATAGCAAGCATCTGATAGCCTCGTCTGGTAATAAGGTCAATGTGTTGAGAAAAGGTAAGTTTTGATCGATGAGCACACCAAGGTCTTTATTTGTTTAATTGAGGGTCCATCATCTTGTAGGGTATACTGGTGTAAGGTGGTGGGATGGCCGAAGCTAAGAACAGCACACTTTGTTTCGTTGAGGTCCATGCTCATTGCCTGGTCCCATTGAGTGAGTTTGTGGATGTTGGATTGAAAAGCAGTGGGGTCATCAGGGGAGATGACTGGGGCAACAAGCTTGGTGTCGTCCAAGAAGATGCAGCTATTACATGTAAGGCAGTCAGGTAGGTCATTAATGAAGATAATGAAGAGGAGGCCGGCGAGGACACTTCCCTGTGGGGCTCCACTGGTGACACTGCCAATTTAAGAAGGGTGACCGTTGATGACAGTGCGTTGAGTTCTGTTTGTGAGAAAAGCAATAAGCCACTTTAGGAGGTGGCCAGAGATGCCTACGGTGGTTAGCTTGGTGATAAGGATGTCATGGGGTATGGTATCGAAAGCCTTAGCGAGGTCAAAGTAAGTGGCATTTACCTGTGATCCACCTTCGGTCCATTCAGTGACAAGGTCAAGAAAGGAAATGAGGTTGTGGGTAGTGGATTTGTCGTGAAGGCCACCGTACTGACTAGGGGTAAAGAAGTCGTTATGGTTGAGGAAGGTAATGATTTGTTTGGCGACAATTTTTTCCATGCATTTGCAGAGGATACAGGTGAGACTAATTGGTCTGTAGTTGTTCGGGTTACTACGATCCCCAGCTTTATGTATTGGGGTGACGTTAGCAGTGAGCCAGATATGAGGAAGGGTTGATTCAATGAACGATTTCTAGAAAATCATGGTAACACTCTCAGTAATGACATTTGCCAGTTCCTTCAAAATCTTTGGGTGTAGTCCATCAGGTCCACGAGAGGAGTGTTCTTTTATGGTGGAAAGAAGATGTCGGACTTCTTCAATGGTGAAGGAAATGTTTGAGAGGACGTTACCGTTGAGATTGCTGTTACAAATGGTAACGGAGGGAAGCTTGTTTGTTTTAAAGACAGAGCAGAAGTGAGAGTTAAGAGCGTCGGCTTTTAAAGCAGGATTGTTAACAGGTCCGTTTTGTCCGTTTATGGTGCCAATCGATGATGAAGATTTTTTGTTGCGACCAATGTAAGCCCATAGTTTTTTAGGGCAGGTTTTAGATGAGGATGCGATTTTCTTTTCGTAGGAGAGGCGTGCAGTACGGATTTCAGTGGTTAGTTCATTTCTGGCACGCTTCTAGTTTTTGTAATCGTCATCAGTTTGACTTTCCCTGTAGTTATTCCAAGCTTTGCGTTTGGTGAGGATGGATCTTTTGATGGTGGTATTGACCCAGGGGTGAGTTTGTCTCTTTTTTCCAGTTTTCCTTGTGAGAGGGCAGTGAATAAAGATGCATCTCAAAATAGTATGGTGAAAAATTTCCCACGCTTCCTCAGTGTTCATTGGTCCAATACGTTCGGCAAGGTTTGCAGCATTGATGGAGTTGCGCATGAGGGTGTAGTTTGCCTTGAAGAAGTTGCGCTTGGTGATGTTGGGCGGGTTGGGTGTAGAGGTGGAGAGTTGTATTAGAAGGGTGCTGTGGTCACTTAGGCCAAGTGGGTCGCTATTACTATTTAAAAAAAATAATAAACTGTGAAGTCTGTGACTAGGGAGGGGGTGCAGCTCCGAACCCTAGGGTACCTGCAGGTGGTGCTCACCGCCAGTTTAGACAAGGTCTTCAGTAAATGCTAAATTTACAATAGAAAGAGAAAATTGCTGGCCCCGGTAAGAATTTTGTTTCTTTTTACTTACTGTGAATCGCAAGTACGCAACACCAAAAGTTGCAGTTTTTCTTCATGCCAGCAAATTTTCGAAAACTGCTATACAAGTTCTTCAGGCTAAGGTGAAGCCCATAGCCCGAAAGAGGAAACCTGTCCGGAAACGGCAGTGAGAAAGCTATGAGACTGAATCAAGTTAGGTTAGGGTTTGGGTGGGGCTTACGTACTAGGCAGCCTCCTACATAGGTTGCCCTTCGAGGGGTAGCGGTTATCTTGCTAACTAATACGGCAAGGCTACGTTATCCTCGGCTCTTACTCTACTTAGTTGCTAAGGAGGAATTAGGTTTGCAGTGGGGGCATACTCACACCAACCAAAGTCCAACCGAAATTGCTACTGTAAGAAATTCACAAGTTAGTTAACACCCAACTTCTCAAACTCAATGCACTTACACCATGATGGAAAAGTAAAAGTCTTAGTGAGGCCCAAAATTAGCCCTAAAAATCCTTCGCCTAGTAGGCCCGCATTTTAGTCCTAAAAGTGTCCCTGGCCAAGAAGGGAAGCAGGAGGCAAAATTGAGGAGATGTTGCTGGTTTGAACCCAGCCGATGAAGTGAAGTTTATTTCTTCTTCAATTTAGCATTACAAAATTCAACAATGCTACATATGCACATTCTCGAGCTCATGCAGCACGAGTAATCAATAACTTTTATAGTTAGTAGACTTAATACATCATTATCACCCCTAACGAGGGGAATTTAACTAACTAACTACATGGTTAACGTCCATCGAGATACAAAACTTCCTGAATAAAGGCCAACTCCTACGTGGATCGACCCTACTGAATCTAGTCTAGCATCCTAGGCCGCTCCTACAACAATGTATCTCTTACGCGTGTTCCCGTGGTTACACGCGTGGTTACAGGAATATTATAGTCGGAAAATTCTCGATTTTGGACGGTACGCCAATTTCTTTCTTATTTAATAATTTATGATGAACAAACCGCGTACTTGTTAAATTATAGTCACAAAGGTCTAAAACTATCGTAACCATAAAACTATCGTAACTATCGTAACCATAAAACTATCGTAACTATCGTAACCATAAAACTATCGTAACTATCGTAACTCTTACTAAGCAAATTGCTGTGAACTAACTGATCGTAACTTAACTAATGCACTCGCGATTATGGCTAAAATGTTGGAAACTTTATTTGGGCAAATAACTAACCTAAGAATCGCGACAAAACCCGTATAGCAGTTTTCGAAAATTCTATGGTTTGTAAGAAAAACTAACTTTGTTTGGTGTTGCGTAAGTCACAGTAAGTCAATATGATCGTAAACCAAAGTGCCGAAAAATCGGCAATTAGCATTTGTTTGTATTACCAAAAAAAAAAAAAAATCCGTATCCACCATACCTTTTCCTCTTGAGTCACCGCCTTCACATATTTTGAGGAAAGAAAAATAGCTGCTTTCGCCTTACGGACTTAACATAGGAGGGGTGCGTGCATGCACATTGTGGTTAGGGAGCTGGCTGGGGATTTAGACAATTTCATCTCTCAAAGAAAACCACATTCAAGAACAAGAATGCTAAATTGACACGTAACGTATATTTTCATTAAGGAAAGTTTACAGCGATTTATGCATATTTTCATTTTAGGCAATAGAAACAAAATTTAGCTGGCCTGCAAATTTTTTTCCCTATTCGTCCGATATCTGGTTACTGCTTATTTAAACCATCATGTAGCCCATTTATTTTAAAGATATATTTAGTTTGCGTGGACAACTGGAGTTTCAAGTTATATTTTTTTCACCAAAAACCAGGACAGACAATGACGCATATAGATCCTTTTGATTTGTAGTCAAGTTATTGATTTGGTTAGACTTAATTCTTGGTGGACACTTTCGACTGGTATACAATCTTGTTTGTTTTGATATGCAGGTTAAAATTTTTGAAAATCCATTGTGAAGCTGCACCAATTCAGGCATGAATTCATTTTTGTTACTGTTGCCGACACCATGAGTGGATAGATTGTTTGGGTGATTACATGCGAAATTGAAGGTCGCTGATTGGCTTTTAGTACTGCGGACTCCAGTTAGATGCGAAGCCAGTCACAGTCTCCAGACGAATGTAAATACATTACTGATCTAGCACCTAAGGAAAATCGTAAATTGCCAGCGACAATAAATAACTCAACCAGACAATCTACTGGCGCAGAACAGAACAGCACTTGTCACTTTACTTATTATGCCAAAAAAAAATTGTCCAATTCAGACTCGTTGGTATGCAGTGGGAAAAGTATTAGTCATCCATACTATTACTCAACGGTTAAACGGGTGGGAACCTTGACAACGCAACTTTGCTTACGCTGTGCAAGTACTGATACATTCCATTTTTGAGTCCCACACCAAGTTTCCAGCTTGTCATGGTCCTCTTCAAAACCATGCTTGGCCCGCATACTCCAGATTGCTACGAACTTTGATGTGGTGCAGCATGAAGAAGGTCTTCCTTAGGAGGGTTGAGAAGGTGGTCTGGATGATAGCGAGGGCTCTATAAGCCTTAGCCACGGCAGCGTGAATGTGTTCGGAGAAATTCAGGTCGTGGTCAATGACAATGCCAAGATCTCGTTGTGAACTCTTCTCTGTCATTGGCGTTCCTGAGCTAAGTTGATAGTCAGTGTGGTGAATATGGGAGATAGTTTGGCATCTCGGTATGCAGAACATCCCAACAGTGTCTTTTAAGTTAAAGTGCTGTAACCTCTTCCCTCAAAAGTCTACAACTCTCCAGACTGTAGCGGCAGATATCCTTCACAATCCAATTTGTTGGGTCTGGGTGTGACATTACTTCCGCAGTTTTAGAAGGTCTGAATGGCTAACGTCACCACAAATACTGTAACTTGTTCACCTTGTTTGCTAAAGGAACACTTCCAGCAATAACATGTAAACAATTCAGTAGTTGTCCATGTGTACAATAGAGCTATAAGTTACGACAATGAAAAGGAAAGAAGTAATCGTGCTTTTAACATCCAGCCTTGTTGCTTACTCTTAACTTTGAGCTTGCGAACAACAAGAAATGGAATGGTTTAAATCTGAAGAACACTAGGGTAATGCTTGCATATCTGCAGCAACATAAATGGGGCTGCAAGCTCAAGTTACATTTGATGGCCAGAAATTATAATAAATTCTAGCTTTTTCATATTAAAAGTAACCTAGTGCCTACTTCTTAATTTCGAAAAGTGTGAATTTAGTATAAGACGTGTGGTTTTTTTCTGGCGATTATATACGATGGTCGGACCCTATTATATTTGGCTGTGACCGTACACGGGGTACAACCTTTAAAAAACAAAAATGATGGGACATTAGCAAGTTCTTAAGTAATTCGTTGTCTTCCACATCTCGAAGCGCAGACATTGCCTGCACATGGTCACGAACACGTTGTCAGAGAGCCCTCAAGGTCAATGGAGTGCATAGTTCACACCAGCTACCCAATAGTCACAACCTGTGCGCAACCGTTTCAACACAGGTGGTCCTAGCTTGAAAGCCCATACCATCTGATTGTCGGAGACAAGAACAGCACCCCCGAGGGAAAGAATGAAATGAGCATGTTCCTGTCACGACAGGTCTGGTGGTTTCTACCATATACACTGGCTAGCTTCTTTCAGGCTGTATAGTGTAAGAGCTTCATCTTTAGGAGCTGTATCCTGCAGTCCTCCGAATCAAAGCTTATGTACAAGATAGTATTACCCACTCTGCAGAACCTTTCCTACATATCCATCATCAGTCAAGTCAGCATCAAGATCCACCCAAAGTCGGCCAAACTTGTATAGCCATTAAGAATGATTGACTATTCAGAAGTATGACTTGCCTCGGTTTTGTTTTTACCGAACACCGCGCCAATAGAATTGTTGGCACTGAATGTTACGCCCTTGTTATGCGTCAAATAAACGAGCTTGAACTGCAACGAGTTCAATGTCGTCCGGAAATTCACAAATGTTCACAGCAACATCATGTACTCGGCAGCAAGCGGCATCTTTGAGATTTGTGAGGTCATGATATGTCCAAAATAATTAAGACAGAATAGAACTGGAAAAAAGTGGGCTTCATTATTGCACTCCAAATGTGGCAGTAAATACAACAGCCAGATAGTCCACTCACCAGACCTGGATGGCTCGAATCTAGTAACATGTAATATTCATATATCGCGCATTGCCGCTTACACCTTTAAATAGTTTCATCTACAAGGTAATTAATTAGGCTGTAATGAACTGATTTTGTCAAACCAATTTTGTGCTGATCGGCAAACAAAACCCTACCGATTTTGATTTTTGCCAGGTCTTTGCTAGACCAAATACAACCGACTCCTAAAAGTAAGTTAGGCCTATACGAATGCACACAGCCGCTGCGAATGTGATATTCCTTTACTCTTTTGGATTCAAAAGATCGTCGCTTTAAAGCCGTGTCTAAAATGCCTGACGAACATACCGGTATATCGTCCTTTCTGTTCTGTTTGCAAAGAAAAACTTCCACTTGCGTATAACGGAGGCTACTGGTGTAGGCTAGGCTTAATAACAACGAATATTTTCTTTGTTTACTTGTTGTACTTTTTTAATTCCATGGTTTTACATAGCCTAGGCTACAGTGAAGCAATAAAAATTCAACTCAATGTTGTACTGTAGGCTGGCCTCATCAAATATCTGCTTTTTAAAATAGTCCAAAATGACTTGATTAATCAGTTAAAACTTAAATTACTGGTGCACCCTTGGCAATACAGAAAACCTTGTTAACTCAAACAATTTGGTGGTATTTGGTTAGCCCAACAAAAAAATTACCCGTGTTATCTCAAACAAATATCTGTTAACTGAAACCACAGATGGTAATTTTACTACTTGACGCCATGCATTCTGTGTTGCTTTTGTACCCGAAAAAGTATATCTGCTGTTTTTACTAAGAAATTAGTAGTACATTTTACTACTACATTATCTACATATTAAACCAATTGGCACTTGGCAAACATTGGATGCAAGATGTATACTCGGTATTCCCAAGGCCAACAGCATATCTAGTGTGTTAAAATGTTTCCGTCTAACTCAAACTGCAATGCCAGTCTCGCTGGAGTTGAATTAAATTACTGTACTGTAAATAAATTCTGTTTCACCACATGTTTTGTTGCTCTTCATTTTAATTTAGGCCAGGCCTATATGTTTTACATTGTGTAGGCTAGGGTTAATAACAGATAAATATTTACTTTTATTTAGGTAAAAAATTGCACTTTTTTAATGTATTCCCATGTTTGCATTAGCCTACAGTGTAAACCAGAAAAAAAAATCTTTAAAAATCGGTAGCAATTGGATCGGAACACCAATTATTTGTTGGCAGACAGATCAGAATCTGTTCGGCAGAAAAAAATGGTGATCGGTATAGCCTTAATAAGTACTATTAATCTGTGAGTGAGTCTTCAGTGCAACATGTATCAGCTAATGACTAACTTAAATTTTGTTTTACAAAGTTATTGAAAGAAAAGACATGAAAACTTCCAGAACAACATGAAAACTGGGGTTTTATCCAACTGTTTTTCATGAAGTGTTTTTTTTTTCTTGTAAAGGCATTTTCTTGATCACATAGAATCATCAACATGAAACGTGCATGAAATTAATAAAAACTAAAAAATTCATTTAATGGATTCCTACTTTTTTTTATTAACTTTTGTAGATTAAACAAAATCAGTCACAATGCGAAACTATGTTCTCTCATAATAAAAAAAAATTGCAAGTGTCGGAATATATCATCTGCAGCCACCTTGGAGAAATTACTTTACACAGGAAATTTTTTTTAAAAACCCACTTGTTGACAAAGCATCCGAAAAACCGCTTACAACTACTACTGTGCCAACACAACCTTTATGGCAAAAAATATTTTGAACATGCATAAATTCATTAAAGCATGGAGAAAGTGACTCTCGGTCAATGCATCAAAGCCTACCTTGCACCAAGTAGTCCCCCAGCATTTACAGACAACAGTGGCACTGTGATTGTTCCTTGAAACGTACTTGGTAGTTCTCCATTATTGCTGTGCTTTAGTATAGCCTCCTACACAGACTAATTTGTCCCAAGCTACCACTCTGCCAGGAAAAATGTTTTTACGACAGACTAACAGCAGTTAAAGCATGCAATGAATCAACAAAGTTTAGCAATATTTATTTATTTAAGATGTTTACGAGAAACTACAAAATTTAATCTGCAGGTTAGTCGTCCCCTTCGGAGATGGTTGGCAAGGGTTTTTTTTTTTGACGTTCCTTGTCTGATTTTAGTGATGGAATTTCAGTGTGCTTGAAAATATTTTATCGTTCAAGTAAACTGAAATATTTTTTTTAATTCCTGTTTTCGTTAGCACTACACGGAAAAAATAAAACGCAGTGAGAAAAAAGTGTTACGCTAAGTTTCATTACTTTTCTGTACTCAGTCAATCATGGTTTCTCCATATGTCATTTACTTTAATAAATGTTAGGTCACACTCTTAAAGATCACAATGTGCGGTCTGTCTACCCCATTTCAAATCATGGTTGTTTACCAATTACTTGCATCAGATATTCTGAAAATAGATGGTGCCAAAATGGAGATAATTTATGGTAATAGATTGTAGAATTAAAATCGTTACTGGCATAAACAATTTTTAACAGTGATGGTAAAATGAAGGTTCTACCAGTGTTCTCAAAGTTCTCAAGAGTAGAATCTGACATAGCTATGTTAAATAGTTTGGAATGCCCCTCTTGCTTTCAGCAACCTTTAAACCTCATTTGCACAAATTCTAACCTAACTTTACTTATTCAAAAAATCGCGTTCTCATGCTCGTCTCCACGCGTCTATTCACCACTGTCTTTTGCCCGCTGGTGATGAACTGCGCCAGAGATGGCAGACGGGCAGCAAGGTGAACAAAGCTTCGTCAGATTCTACTCTGAGAACTTGAGATTCTCCTAAGAGATTCTCCTGGTAGAATCTGCATTTCTCCATATAGAAATCCTCCTCGCTGTGTTAACTAGTTTGGGAGACAGATTCAAACTAGTGGCGCAGCACCAGGCCATTCTACTACAACTTCTGCAACAGCCACCCTGCTAAGCTGGCATTCACCTCCTTTTTGGTAGTGGACCTGGAAAACTGACGGTGTAGCCCAGTTTGCCATCGCCACGATCTAAGAGGATGACACCCCTCACCCGTTCTGCCTTTGTCACCGAATGGGCTTGGAATTGACTTGCATCCACATCGGGCTCACGCAACGTCATGCACAACCATCACGCCTCAGTATGATTTCATCAGTCGGTGCAGTTGCACGTATTGCAATAAAAGGTTCAGCGGTTGCATGCCTGCGCATATTGCAATGGGCTGGTTCTGCAAATGTAGGCAGACAACTACTACAGGGAGTCTAGAGCAATGTCTTTATTCTTCTCTAGCTTTAAAAATAAAAATGGCAGACCTACTCTTGTCATTTTTATGCTTTTGCACCACGAACACTGACTCGTCCTCGTTAATATCTCACCCCTCCAGGCTAACGTTTGTCAATTCACTGGCCCTGTAGCAAGCTGCAATAGCTAGAAGCATAGTCAAATTTTAGTGTGAAACTTTGTAGGTTTAACGCTGTCAGGGGTGCAGGCCTTGCGGGTGACAGGCCACGTGTGCTGGTCCCAAATTACCACACAGCGAAGCACAGGAGGTCTTAGATGGAAAACACCTTTTAGGAACTGTTTCACCACTGGCACTGATGACATTTTTACACCGACTTCCCCTCAGTGAAACTGAGCCAAGGCTGCCACACAGCCTGCTGAGGTACTGTATTGTAGACCCTTTGTAACTAATTCTGCTAGAAGATTCACACTTAATGACCGGTACAGCTGCCAGAGGATGTTCATCGTTACGCATCATTGACACCCAATTGCCCCATACAACTTTTTGGTTGACACTGCTACATCTGCCTCCACAATGTTGTTTGCTAACTGAGATAACTGAAAATTCACAGGCACTTGCACCGTCGGCTACCTGGTCAAACTCCAACCAACACAAGGATGGTCTATTCCTGCAATTGGCAGACTAGACCCACTGAGTCTGGAAACGGTTCACTTCCCGGGAAAATCGGTGGATTCTTGGCCCCCGAGGCCTTTATCCATAAAAACACAACTGAAAATTCAGGCTCCCAACGCCCTGGAAACGGCGGGCCCCTATCGCCGAAATCATTCGCTAACCGACCCCCCCCCCCCCCCTTGCGGGGTGGCAACGTACCTCATCAGAAAAAACAACTGCTCGTAACTGTGGTGTTCCCAGTCTCACCGCTGATACCTCTTGTTTTGCTTGGCACAATAAATCCTGGAGGTGGGGTAGGGGGGAAGGAGGCACCAAACAAATTCATAAAGGAAGGGTTTAAGAGCCCCTAATACTGGCCTCAATTCCTCCACACAAGTATTTATCTCCCCGCCTAGTTTTATTCATCATCAACAGTGCCTGCACCTCGCGTCAACCAAAACCTGACATAATTGTGTTTATCACGTGCTTTTGAAGTCAATGGGATCCATCGCACAAAACTGTAGCGCTTTAATAACACCACCAAGAAAAAAATTCCTTGCACGTCAGCCAATGTCCCATCAATCACTTCAAATGCAGGTTCATTCCCCCACGGAATGACTGCAAGTTCTCGGCGGCACAAACTGCTGTTGTAAAGCAGCATCTAACACGTATCTGTCGGAAATCGTCTGTCTTTTCCCCACCAAGAGCCACGTATCCTTGTGTTCCCGACCACCACTGCAATACTTTTCCTTCCAACACCTACACTGGTCGTTTTGCCACCACAACATCCGGCAATTTCGTCCCCCCAAAACTCGCCTAATTGTTTACAATTCATTCAAATCGTTCCCAGGCGCCTACCCGGTCCTAAGTCACAATCGAGAATCACAATCCACGTCACCAAAACCATCTCTCACCTCGCTAGAAGATCCACGGCCAACCTCGGCCGATTACTCGCTGTCCAACAGAGCATTCATTCTAGCCCGCCTGCCTCGTGTTGACTCTTTCAAACCTCGATCACCGTAATTGTCTATCGCCAGCTTCCAATATATTGTCCTCAAATTTTCGAGCATAATTCTCACCCAGGTTCGGTTGCTACACACTCAGCAAATAGATTGCAACACACTCAATATTATGCCGAAATAGATTTGGCTAAACTACCCCATGGGATCACAGGCCCTGTGAGCGCTTCCATAGCAATAGGCGTAACACCTCCGCCATCTTGGTTTCTCTTACTTATGGAAAGATCCTCGTTCACCACTCGCATACCACCTTCATTGCTACCATCCTTCGTTCGTTGAAAATCCACCCGAATCGGCCGATGATCTTGTCTCGTTTTCCTTTGGCATCTCGAACCACCATGATAATGTCGGAAATCCCATAAATATCCGTATATTTGGAACTCGAACTCAAACACGCCCACTCGTGCTAACGCAAAATTCCAGCGCATTTCCAATGTTGAATCGCATTCTTGTATGCATGAAAATTTTTTTTTATTTATTGATGCAGCCCGCTGTCACTCCATCAACTCCCCCAAAAAAAGAAAAACTGTAGAACCTGGTGCTTCAAAGACATTCTAAAGTTGGAATTTAAAAAAGTCCATGTCTTTTTTTTTGGTAAAGTTGATACAGTTGAACCCATGACAATTGCCAGTTTGTAGACTCAGGTTTTTGGTGCGAGTAGACACTAAACAGCACTTCCATTATTCAAATGTTGATGTAAAAAACTATGCCCATCAAACTGTGGGCCCAAACAGAAAAAATAGCCAATGTGACAACAAGACCTCCATATTAGACCTGTGTATGTCAAAGTGGCACTATAACAGATTGAAAATCTGCAGAATCTGGCAACATCTAGCACGTGCTTTTATCAAGCAAAGGAATGCACAATGCCATTTCTTTAAGCAAAACAAAGAAGGCACGTGCCTCCTTAATTATTGAGCGAAAATTTGATACGTCCTCATGCACCGAGGAGCAAGCTTTAAAGGTAAAAATATCACTTCCGCTAGATGGCACCATCATAGATTCGTACGATTTTCAATAGGTTATAATGCGTCTTTAAATTGGGGAATCTGCCAGTATTTAAACGTATAATTTGTTCAAAATGTTGTTTTGGTGTAGGCTATGACAAAAAATAAAATTAAGAGAAGGCAGAAACAGTGTACAAAAGTAAACAATAAGCTTGGAATTGTAGAATACATTATAAAAGAATTTCAAACAGTACCATATACTTTGAAGCTGGTAGACGTTGGCTTTACATCTGAACAATGAAGCTCTCATTTACTACCTAAGAAGTAGAAGGTAGTGGTTTAATTTGTATAATGGAAGTGCTGTTTAGTGTCTACTTGCACCAAAAACCGACAGTCTACACAACAGTCAGGGGTTCAACTGTACCAACTTTTACAACAACAACAACAACAACAAAAAAAACACGAACAGATTTTTTTTAAATTACAACTTACAAATATCTTTGAAGTACCAGATTCTACAGCGTTTCTTTTTGGGAGAGTTGATGATGGAGTGACAGCAGGTTGAAGCAATAAATAATAAATTGCCATGCATACAAGAATGTGCTTACCAACTGCGTGTATAGAATTGCTACAGTGTACTTGAACTACAAACCAAAGTAGGCTAGGCCACAACTAATGTTTCTCCCTTGGCCAAAGGTGGTAAGGCCTCAGGTAACTGCTTTACTGTTTGCAGAAGGACCAGTTTAAAATGTAAATTTGGCTTTGGTAGAAACATTGTCATTTATATTACAACCAGACTATTGAGAATAGAAAAAATACACATTCTTAGGCTGGAACTTGTAGTGCATGATTAAGACATTTTAGTTTCCTATCAGATTACCAGTTTGAGCCACACTTTCAAGGCCTTTTTCATTTTTTTAGAAGTTTAAATCAAAATAGCTGACAATTACTTCTATAGTTGAGCAAACGACTAGACTGGTTTATTGGTGGGAGTAACAGCTACCTAGGATTGTCAGTCCTGGGACTTTATGTCCTCGAAATCTTGACTTTTTTTTGGCCCTCAACATAATGCTAAGTATCTTTTCTGTAATTTTTTCAGTTAATTTATGATTTCAACAACCTGCTTCGCATACGTTTCGCATTAGGCCATTCAGCAAGAAACTATAAAAAGAAAGGCTGTTAACACATGACCATTTTTTTTAAGTGTTAGGCTGTTTGATACGAAGTCAGTTTGTTGAACTGCCTGTAAGTATGGCGGTTAGTCAATCTACTTTTTCGTTTGATATAGAACATCTAGCACAACTTTTTACTTGCCATGAGCACAAAATATTACAGTTCCGAGAAATTCTGGGTCAAAAAGAAATTACTGGATTTCAAAATAACACTTTTTAAAAACAAATTAGATCTACTATAAACCAACCTAGTAAGAAATTAGTTTCTAAAGGGGACGCAATATGAAACAAAAAAAAATGAGGCTAAGATAACTCTTCTCGAAAGAATGGCTGTCGATGATGCTGTCGTCTTGGATGTCAACAGCCCAGTTTCGATATCCCACATCGACAACCTGATATATTACAATAATTATCCGTTCGCTCGGCCACACACATTTCCACATGATCAAAAAACACGACCATGCGCCGCCATTTTTGGTCAAATTAGCGCACGTTTGTTGTTTGTGTTGCTATGCACGTACGCGCACGTGTGAAACAGCTGGCGAAATAATGATGACGGTGGCTCCCTCACGGCATGTGAAACAACTGGCCAAATAATGACGATGGTGGCTCTCTCATGGCGTTGAATCTGCGAGCTTCGCAGGGTCGCGTCGAGGTGTCGCCACTGTAGACGTCATTGCACGAAAACGGTGATAGTGCCACTTTAAGAGTAGAGTTTATAGAGTTCCTTACGCTCAGAGACAGATTATGGAGCAACAGATACAAGAATTGCTTAAGATAGGGATTTTGGAACACTGATTTCGCTTGGGACTCCCCTTGTTTGTTGGTAAGGAGAAAGTCACAAGGGTACCGTTTGATTGTTGACTTAAGAAATGTTAACCGGGTTACAGTAGGATGCAGCATTCCCTTACCAGTTCTTAGCGACGTCTTAATTAAATTGGCTGGTTGTACTATCTTTACCCACTTGGATTTTACCAAATACAGCTATCGGAGAAGGCAAGGAACATATGTGCGTTCTCATTTCAGAAATACCACGTAGCGTATAAACGGCTCCCGATCGGCCTTTCGATTGCTCTCAGTGTTTTTGAGCACTGTGCAAATCAGGCACCCATACTCGATTCTTTTTGCCAAGCCTATCTTGATGACAGTTTACTGTCTTCCTGTGACTAGCCTACCCACCTAAAACATGTGGATATTGCTTTAGGTCCGATAAGACCATCAGGCATGAAATTAAGCCCAACTAATTGTTCGTTTGCACTGTCAGAAGTCAAATTTTTGGGTTTTGTTATTGACAAAAATGGTATTAGTCCTGACCCTGCTAAACTGGATGCAATTAGGGATTACCCGAGGCCTAAAACTGCTAAGCAAATGCGTCGCCTGTTAGGCTTAGCCAATTTCAATAGAAAACATTTGAATAATTTTGCTTTGATTACTGCAAATCTTACAAAGCTTACCCGGAAGAATACTAAGTTTATGTGGGATGACATGGCCAAGCAGTATTTTCAGAAGTTGAAGGAAGCTATTTTGCATGTAGCTACACTCAAACACCCTGATTTTAGTAAGCCTTTCATAGCCGAATCGGATGGCTCGCAAAGTGGAGGAGGGGTAGGCTCGGACTGGCCATAGTGCCATTGCGCCAATGGCAGAGGTGCCCTTAGGCTACTTTCGGCGCCCCTTTTGTATAGTCATTTTTTCTCCTCTCCGCCAAAGAAAATGAATGGTTTTGGATTCCCTCTCCGCTGATAACCTTTCCTTTCAGGCAATAATTCCCTTCTCCCTCCCTTTACTTACGTTTTTAATGCATTTTTTTTAACTTGCTTCCCTCTCCCCAACCCACTCCAAAATTTGCAAAAACTAGCATTACTTGAAATATAAAATGTGTATTGAAGAATGTACTCCGATGCCAGAAATGACAACAGAATATGAAAATAAGTAAAGCTTCTTGTGCTCGACCCCCCCCCCCCCAGACTTTGCTTCTGCTTGGGGAGATTGGAGCACTTCCCCAAACCCCTTGGCCGTTAGAGGCACCATCATTTGAAGTTTCCTGTAAAACGCATGGCGCCTCGCCCCAGTTATTTCGAAAAATGGCACAGGCACCCGTTCCTACCCAGTCCGACTCTGGGGGGGGGGGGGCTTAATTCAGGCCCATGATGGCACAGAATACGTACTAGGCTATACATCTAAGTCATTTTCTCCTGTGTAGGCTAAGGCAACAACTACAGAACGAGAATTTCTTGCTGCCATACATACAATAGAATTTTTTAGGTTATTTTTGCTCGGTAGAACGTTCACGTTACACGTCGACCACAAGGCGATGATATATTTATACTGTAGCCTTAACTTATCACCTAAACTGGAAAGAGTATTGTTAAAAGTCAGGGAGTATGATTTTGTTATTGAGCACAGAGCAGGTGCTAGCCTACCCATTGCTGATGCTTTATCTAGAGTTCATGAGTTGCCAGTATGCGTTTTGGATGGTCAATACCCTGATTGGACAAGGCAGGAAGTAAAAATTGAACAGGAGCATGACCCATACTGTCAAGAAATTACTGCAAAAATTAGGAACAGAGGTTCTGCAGCAGTTATTGACATAATTGGAGGCAAAAATACATTTTACCATGATGTGGACGGGATAATTTACTGTCTATATGCACCTAAATGTGCAAAGGGCACTGTTTGCTACAAAACTCAGATGTTGGTGCCTAAGTCCCTAACAAGTAATATTGTATACGTGACTATCACGCCACACCAACAAGTGGACATTTAGGCAGGGCCAAAACTATTGCTCATATACCATAAAAATGCTACTGGCCTACTGTTATTAAGGATGTACAGGATTATATTAAAACTTGTGTTGTTTGTCAGTATGGTGATGTCCCTCGTCACCCATTAAAACGGCCTAACCAGCAGTGGGTTTTAGATTTGATAGGAATTTTGCACAAAACAAAGAATTCAAATTGCTACATCCTCACTTGTATTGACAGTTTTTGCCAAAACTATTGCTTAAATACAGTCAAAATGCTACTGGCCTACTCTTATTAAGGATGTGCAGGATTATGTTAAAACTTGTGTTGCTTGTCAGTATGGTGAGGTCCCTCGTCACCATTAAAACGGCCTAACCAGCAGTGGATTTTAGATTTGATAGGAATTTTGCACAAAACGAAGAATTGCTACATCCTCACTTGCATTGACAGTTTTCGAGATATTTGATAGCTGTACCTTTACCTGATAAACAATCAATCACTGTTGCAAAAGCATTGTATACGGAGCTGATTGGACGTTTTGGAATTTGCGAGGCGCTTATACACGATTGCGGCGGAGAGTTCCAATCACAATTGATGAAAGAGAGTTAACAATGTTAATAAACATTAAACAAATTACGTTTATGCCAAATTGTTCTTGGCCAGGAGGGTGGAGCGTGTGAATTGCTCTGTTGAGGAAATTTTAAGAAAAGTGGCTGTGTCATGCATTGACAAATGGGACGAATATTCAACTGCAGTATGTTTGGCTTATAATGGGTCTGTCCACTCGGCAACGTTGGCTACCCCATACTTCCTGATGTTCGGTCAAGATTTACGACTACCCGCATCGTTATTTTTGAACGAACACAGATCTGTCATAACTCGGAAAACTTTCCGATACGACTGACGTCGAGACTCCAAGCAGCTTGGAGTCTTAGTAAGCTTTTATAATGAAAAGGCTTTTCAGCGTTATAAACACTATTATGACAAGAAAGCAGCACCCTAGTCACTAAAATCTGACGATTACGTGGTTATTCACTGCTACGCTCATCTTAAAAACATTTCATTAAAACTTCACTTGATTTGGAGAGGTGTCTATCGAGTACTTGAGTTTATAACACTAGTTACAGTAAGATTAATCGATATTTTAAATGCCGGTTGCATATTGTAAGCACATGTTGCCATGTTAAGCCACTATTTTTGCGTGACTCTAGGCTACCCCTAGCATTTCACAGGATTACTGACATTGAAAATAACATTGAAAAAGGTGTAAAAGTAACATTTCTCAAGCAGTCTTAGATCCAACAGACAAATCTAGCAAAGTCACAATGCAACAGGTTGAGCGATCGGTTGAAACTCAAAACAACAACACTAATATCAAGATGGCGGATGGCGTCGATCCAAACCAAACCACTAGCGCTGATGAAAAATCCGATATTGACAAATTTAACTTCTGTCACACACATCGATACTACACCAGAAGCACTGCTTTTAATCCCGATGTCACTCGATGACACAAATTTCAGATTACACCAGCTTAAAACACCACATAAAACACAACTTTCAAGGAAGGATACGAGGTGGGACTTTCCAGTCAGCAATGGTGAGGCGTGAGACTCCGCCTTCGTCTCCAACCGGCCTCGCGCACTCACTGGCTGAGATGCCCCACCTCCGAATCCTAGCTATCTGATTGGAGCGCGCACTGCTGGGTTCCCGCGTCTGTCGGCCGCTTGCCAGTTACCCTTGGCAAGGTTGCAGGGCGCATAACGTGCGCCAAAAATTGTCAACTAGGCTACTGTCGCATCAAAACATTAATTAATTGCAGCGATGCCACCATGGAAATGGCAAAATACTTACAAAAAAATCACTTACCAAGAAAATAGTTACATAAACACAGGAGAAGATGACACTTACTATATTTGCAAGCATGAAAAGAAAATCGTATTTTTCACTTTACAATAAAATAAAAATAAAATTCCAGTTCCTGAAAAAGAAGCATACACACAACTAAAATAAATACCTCGTACATGAAAGTTGGGGAAGGGAAATTATACCTATAAACCCTGATTTCCTTATTCTATGCATGAATTTTGGTTCGAACCTTCATAGCCACATACATATTTTACGAAATTTCAGGCCTATCGGCAGCATTACGAAATTGCCTAATCTTCTTGGGAAGAGTACATATTGTTCGAGACGGTACTTATGGCATATTTCCTTTTTTCACTGATGTTGTGCGATTTCGTGACTTTAAGGGAAGTGGAAGGAAAAATGGGGCATTTCGAATAACAAAACCAGATTGGAGACGTTTTCAACAGACCTATATTACGTCATTTTTACATTATGGAATTGTGAGAGTTACCCATAGTATACTGAACAATTTTGTGTAGTGAAAGTTTTCTTTCATGCGTTAAAGTACGCCGTAGGAGTTGGGGGAGCGACATTTCCTCCGCCATCGTGTTGGCTGGGATTCACGTTTCGGAGCCTTCTCCCACAGGAAGGACATTTTGGCGGGCGGTTCCTTTCGCTCGAGTTCCTAAAGTTAAAATACAAATGGATGTTGTTAATAAAAGGGGTTCCCTGCGGTTAGGCTACATTCTTACGTACATTATCCTACATTTCATTCTTACTTATGAGTAGGTTACTGGAGAAGGAGTACATACTTAAACAAATAAACGATTGGGGAAATTAATTGGTCAACCCACTCACTTCGTTCACGACGTTGAATTGGCAAGAGATGCATTCTACTGATCGAACCATATTATCCAACTGCAGCATAACGTCAGGTAGTACTATGTTGGTTTCATACTGCACAAGCTCTTCGTTTGCTCCTCCGGGCGGGTTGTCGTTTTCTGCGGCCTCAACTATTGCCACATTATTAAGCAGTATTTTGAACTGCGCCGGGGTGAGGTGGGCCCTAAAGCACTCTAGGCGTTTATCTCCATCGCGTTGCTCTCAACTGACTTGCTCGAAATCTCGGCCACACTTTGGCTGTTGCATGGGCCGTTTCAGGCTGTGGTACATCTCAAAACTTCGGTCCCTACCTATTTTTAATTGGAGAGTTCTAGATGACGTAGTCAATCGGTATCCCCCCCCCCCACCCCCACTTCTTATTCTGTTGCTAGGCACTATAAAACTTTAGAAGCGCCGGCAAAGTCGGGAAGTCCCTTCTCCTGCCTCAACTCACACAAGAAATGAGGTAAGCCGGAATTTTTTTGAGAAGCCAAGTTACGCTTGACTGACTTGTCCGCCCAAAGGATTCGCATTTTTTTTTCCTTTTCTCATGGGTGAGACGTCAGCTTTGGGGCTAAAAGCGAATTCCTGTAGACAGCGAAACTTGTTAATTTTTTTAGGCATCATTTTACAACATCGTTGTCTGGACGCATTTATTGTGCACACTAGTGATTTTGTCACGAATTATGGATTAAATAAACTTTGAAGTTAGGAAGTATATGAAGCTAGGAAGAAACCTAGACTAGTATAGATATAAATATGATTATATGCATTTCAGTTCACTGCTTCTAGTTATAACTCAGATGCCATGACACATACAATTTATAGGCCTCGGCTGAAACTGTTTAAAGATAAAAATGTTCCTGTACAGTCATTTTAGTATTATGCCTCTATTTTTATCTATACTCGGAAACAGGAAAAAATGAACATGTTTGTTTTCTTTTGGAATGACAGTCATAGGCATTTTCGCTTACTGGCATGTGCGCGAACTCAACACCGCGTAGCAGCGACAACAGTCCCTACAATCTGGAAAACATCATCGCGATCAGGGAGCTTGGATTATACGTAGCTTTGATAGGGTGGCCCCACTCAGTTGAACGCGTCCGCGCTACAGCACAGCTATTTCTCGTGGTAAGGTTATACACGAGCGAGATTCAGTTAGTGACGTTTTTGCTCCCAAACCAATCCTCGAAGCAGACGACACTTGGTTTTTCGAAACCAACAAAAAGGTTTGTTTTGATTAGCCAGTAGTTTTTAACGAAATTAATGAATAATTATGAAATATCTGATTGCTCAATCTTTACTGAACGTTAAATTACACATTATTAAAACAAAACGATAAATTTTTACCAGATAACCTGAGACGAGAGTAGCTGACGCCGTTGCGTTGAAACCAAAACAATGGCATGCGTTTATGGCGGTTGCTTGTGACGGTGCGCTCCTTCTGATAACAAACATTGCAATTTTCAGTTGCATTGTCGATTGTACTGGTAGGTTATTGCACTTTAAAACAATTTAAGCAATTGGGGCGGTCCGGCTTACGTTTGATGTTGCGTACTCATTCGTTTGTTAGTCCAATTTTGTGTCGATGCATCGGAAAAATCGAAAGCCAATCAGATGCAAGAATCAGTAAAATGGCGCGAAAAATGGGAGCAGAAACGTCAGACGTGTTTGAAGCACGCAAAGCAGCTCCCAAAATCTCGCACGGTTTCTCGCGGTAAAGCGTAATAGTAAGTGGGTCCGCCCTATCAAAGCTACGCATAATCCAACCACCCTGATCGCGATCAGAGTCCTTTGATTTAACGAACCGACGGTTCTTGTCAGGGAACTCCTACTGCCAAACTCACTAGAGCACCCGACGCTCGCAAGAGGGCGATTGGTCGCATCCACCTCGTGCCAGCATGGCTGCTAGCATGAGCATGAGTAAACAATTAGTGTTTGCTTCGTAAGTTTGCTGTCAAAATATGGTTGCAACGTGGTCTAATATCCACGATAGGCGCGTTAGGGCCAAGATTTAGAATATTGTGTATTAACCCTTTTCTTTTTCATTTTTCTTTTTATTAAAAATAAATTTCCGAGAACTTTACGTAATCTGTGCTCGCAGATTAACCGGTTCAGATTTGAATTTTGGCCGCCACATTAGGAGAAAGAAATCTAATAGTTCTCACAATGCACTGGCTAGCACAGACTGGTAGGAATTTTACCAAGGATTCCGAGATGAGATCCGTCAAGTTAAAAAATCCTGCTAAGTTTTAACGGTTTGAAGTCGTGATACCATAGGTAAAATTTATAATTGAGTGTAAAGCAAAAAACCTGAATATTGCCTGCTGTCGCCGCTCCCCCCCCCC
>JAHWFP010192004.1:7290-37396 GCA_023313725.1 Lithobius niger | reverse complement strand
AAAAAAATTATCGCTTGTTTGTTCCAATTATGTGATTTTCCAGTTAGACGACTACCCCCCCCCCCCATAAAATCGTCCCTAGCTGTAACCATCTGGCTGTGACACGGTTTACAAGCAAAATGTGTTGTGGTCGCGCAGACTGGTTGGTCCTACCAGGGACGTAAAGGTCCTACCGTGGTTGCGGGGCGAGGGGTAATCGTCTAACTGGAAAATCACATAATTGGAAGCAACAGTATAGGCCTAACAGTATTAACTGAGCAAAAAACGGCTTCGCCGTTTAGAAAAAAAAACATTAGAGCTCGTATCCCCATACTCACAGCCCTGAAGGTACACGAATTAAAACGGATTAAAGTTCACTCGAACGCAACGAACTATAATTTGAACTTTAATTTGTGTTCATTTTGTGTATGCATTTTTATCATTCAATTGTGTAGCGTTTTGCTGTTTATGGCGTCTATTCTGTGTGTGTTTGTGGGTTTACGTTTTGCAAATTGGAGTTCAAATTATAGTTCGTTCAAGTGAACTCTAATCCGTTTTTATTCATGTACCTTCAGGGCTGTGAGTATGGGGATACGAGCTCTAATGTTTTTTTTCTAAACGGCGAAGCCGTTTTTTGCTCAGTTAATTTGTTGGCTTTTTTCGCTACCATTTTATATGTGCCCACTGTCCACCGATTTTTGTTTTAGAAAAAACGGAACATTAGAAATGGATACTTATGTTGAGGTTCCACCGAAGGTTTGTCCCATGATTAGGCTATTATTTAATGGCAACACATTAGCGTATTTCTGGATTTAGCATGCGTCATCTCGATGAGTAGTTGATTCTGGATTGTTTCAGTATCGTGGCAACAATCGCGGAAACAATTTAACTGGCTTCCCGAAGCCCGCATTGAAAAATAAATAAGTCACTCAGTCATGTCTTAAACCATTTAATTTTGGTTCTCCACAACGAGCTAGCTAACTCAAACAACGACAATGTTAGTTTCCCGGCACCCAATCATCGTTGCATCTTGTTCGAGTGAGCTATAATCCTATATTGTGCGCCTCGCCTATTGTTACCCAATTGTTACATGTTGCAGCATTGTAACATTTTGACATTGTTAGCCGCTCCGCTGCCGCCTCCGCTTCCTCCTCCTGTCCAATTTTCTGAAATTCTCGTGCGCAAACGAACTCAAATAAGCACGGCCTGCCGGCCGTACCAATAACGGAAAATCGTCTAACAGCAAATTCGTATAATGGAAAATTGTTTAATGTCACTGCCTCACTCACACTGCCCTGTTCTCTGCGGCTATACACATAACATCAGAAGCTGCAGGTAGATTATTGTCCTGTTAGAAGTTTATCATACACGGCGATAGCCGTCTGTATATATGATTGAAGTCCTCTTTCCAGCAAAACTAAAACTTAATTTCTCCGTTCCTATTCCATATATTTCGACCAAACTGAGCTGATAATAGATAGGTATGGAAGGTCTATTTATGCTAACTTTTATCAAATTCCGTGGAAGATTAAACGTAGGTAGCCACACGTAAATTTGAAAACTGTTTATATCTTGTTGTTGTTCTTGTTCTTGTGTGACACGGTTTTAGAAAATTCTACTGCACCTATCTAAAATCTGAAACATGAGCTAAGCCAGAAATGTCCTTGGGTTTCATCCTCATAGAGGCCACTTTGTCAATTGGTCGAGCCATGCCGGAGTTACATTGTTTTAACCATTGTCATAATTAGGGAACTTTGCCACTCAGCAAACACCAGATTTATTCTTCGTGCACGTGTTATGTCTTTGCTGAAAGGTTGATTGTTGAAGGGTTAAATGAAAGAGCGTAGCGTAAGATTATGTTTAGTGTAGGGTGGCGAATACGGCTACGGGGCATGGCTCCGAAATAACTGTTCGTGAAAGAGCGTACGACTCAGGGCCGAGGCTTCTGTACAATGAATGAAGAAAGAATCCGTATTTCAGCTAAATGGATATAGTTTTAAACCAAACTAAGCAACGTTGTTAATGGCAGCTAGAAACGATAGAATGTCGTATTTATTTCGTAGATTCAAGCTTTCAGAGCTGAGCTGAATTGTTTCAAAGTGGGCAGCAACAATCGACTGCATGCATAAACCTTTGTAGCGCGACGCCATTGCTGTAAAAAAAGGTATACGGATTACAAACAAAAACGGCAAGTGTTCCGTAAAAAAAAAGGGTTATATGATTGAAGTTTCACTTTACTTGTTAAAATGTACACGGATAAAATTTGATAAATTTTAATTGAAATAAGCAAATGTACAATTGAGAAAATTGCATCTGTTTAAGTGCTGTTGTGCTTTACGAATCATATATGTAAAGCGTAAAGCAAAACAGCACTTAAACAGATGCAATTTTCTCAATTGTACATTTGCTTTGTACATTACCAATAAATTAAAAATCTTCAATATTTATCCGTGCACATTTTAACAAATAAAGTGAAACTTCAATCATATAACCCTTTTTTTTACGGCACACTTGACGTTTTTGTTTGTAATCCATTATACGATTATCCGTTATACGATATTACGTTTAGATGATTTTCCAGAATTTTTAGACGATTATACCATTAGACGATTTTCCAGTTAGACGTTCGTCCGACGCCCCGTGGTTGCGCTGTTTCGCCTAATCCTTTTTCACGTATTTACTTTTCGCCCACAAAACCTGCTCTTATATAGGTTTAAGGACGGAGGTGACAACGGAATTGTAGGCAAAACGAGAATCGCCTATTGTATAAACTTTTGAGTGAATAAACCTTTGTGCATACTTTTGTGTAAACTTTTGTGAATACTTGTATGCAAACTTTTATGCATACTTTTGTGCATACGTTTGTGCAGACTTTTGTGCAAACGTTTGTGCATACGTTTGTGCAGACTTTTGTGCAAACTTTTGTGCAAACTTTTGTGCATACTTTTGTGCAAACTTTTGTGCATACTTTTGTGCAAACGTTTGTGCATACTTTTGTGCATACTTTTGTGCAAACTTTTGTGCATACTTTTGTGCAAACTTTTGTGCATACTTTTGTGCAAACTTTTGTGCATACTTTTGTGCAGACTTTTGTGCATACTTTTGTGCAAACTTTTGTGCATACTTTTGTGCAAACTTTTGTGCAGACATTTGTGCAGACTTTTGTGCAAACGTTTGTGCATACTTTTGTGCAAACTTTTGTGCAGACTTTTGTGCAAACTTTGCACATACATTTGTGTGAAGGTTTGTACGATAGTTAGTAGGCGAAACGGCAATAGGCGAAACTGGAATTCTCTATTCGGATTAAAAGAGATCTGCCCCTTTGCCAGGGTTAGGCGAAAAAGGAGTAGGCGAAACAAACCTCTAATAATGAAAAACTACAATAATCAATCACACATATTGTGCAAAAGTCTTCAAGGAAGGATGAGGTATGTTTTCATCCTGCGTCTATTCAAGAGAGTTCACGAACCTTATTCAATCGCTTTTCATCAAATGTAGTAAAATAAAATAAAACAATAAAATTAACTGTATCACCTGATTTGCTCGGTGCTAGGGCATCGTGTCACCCTCACGCAGTTTCGAGTGTACCCATAGGTCGTGCACCATTTTTGCTTTTCTTGGGTGCATGTAACATGTAATTATTTTTTACAGTAGACCGGGAAGAAAATGCAAGAGGAAATCTAATAAACGAAGAAGACAGTGCAGCCAACAGTGTGGAGTGCCAAGGAGCAGCAAAAATGGCCAAAACTATTGTCATCTTGAGTTCGAGAACTTAAAATGTATTTATTTTAACTAAGCGCTCTCATGGAGCATTACAAGACGAGGCGTGTTATAAAAGAAACAGACGATTCACAATGTAAGGCATCAATAACTTAGCAATTTAGTACACACAATAAGATTACAACACTGTCAATTTATGTTGTAACAATCCCATTATTGGGTAAAAATTTTAAATATCTAGACGCACGCTAGTGTGTCGCCGTCAAGTAACAGTAGATCATCCCATTGTAGACATTCGATTGTTAAAAATTGATTGTTAATGATAAAAAGGCGGCTCACTAGCAGACATGTGTCTGTTAACTGTAAGCAATTGAAAGCATATTTTGGCTTGTTGAGGATAAATCCCAATGCGACAGAAATGCTTCAAATTGTGGAAAATGTAAGGGGAAGGGTCAGAGATTAAGAAAAACTGAAATTTAAAGGATGAGTGTCCACCAATCATAGAGAAAAAGATGCGTCAATAACGTTGTTTTTATGTTACTGTACTAGCTAGCTAATAAGATTTTTCCCATGTTAAATCCCATAGACTTTTTGCTCATGCCTAGCGCAAAATTGAGAAGGCCTACGTACCTGAACTTTTGCACACGGATGCATAGTGATCTGAGGATGGTCCTTTTATTGGATTGGGGGTTGTAGGGGTCAGGACAAATGCGTGGGAGGGTTTTGAAATTCGCCACGGGCGAATTTAAATTTCGTTTCTTTTCCAAGTTGCAACCAAAGATTTTAAGCAACAATGGGTTGAACAATCAAGACTGGTCCTTAGATCTATTGTAAAAGCCTGGACGAACTAAAAACTGAACTGTAACGAAGTATAAAATAGAGAAACATTAACGTTGCCGTGGATTGCGTAAGAATAAAGGGATGCACGTTAGATGATGGTTACGCAACAATACGAGCATACACGAGCTAATGGGTTTTTTGTTAATAACCCAAAAATAAATTGCTTCGCGTTCTGCTGTTTTAGTAACAACGACCTTCGGGGGTTTCTGCATGACTAAATGTGAACGAAATCTTGAAGAATTTAGGGGCAGGTGAAGGGCTAAACAAAACAACTGAAGGGGATGCGCTGATTGAGTGAGCGAAGCGAACGATTGTTAGTCAGTGTGTGCAAAAATGGGATTGAATCATCTTAAACAGACGGTGTAACCTTATGTACGTTCACAGTCCTATGAAAGTTGTGATATCCACCCAAAACCAAAACTGGTAGAAAAACCCGCCAAGTTTCCAAAAACGATCTGCCTTTGAAGGTAGTGATATCATTCCACCAGGGAAAGGCCGCCAAGGTTAATCCTATTAGCCTAGTTAATCGCACCGAATAATACTTTGGACGTTCAATGAAAACTTGAAGATTGCTACCGCTAGTAGCAATCTTCTAGTTTTCATTCAACTTTCGAACTATTAGTATAGGTGCGATTAACTTGGCTAATAGGATTAACCTATGAGAATTAACATGCATGGGAGCATGCGGACTAGTTACTAGTTACCAGTAACACAAATCAACGTATTGAGGACACTTTCTCTCCATGAAGGACACGTTCCCACATTTTCTTCGTTACTGGACCCAAGACACCTGATTCAAACGATTTGCAACGATTTCTACCGCATGGGGAATTTACACCAGTATGCTGAAATCAGGTATAAGTTGGTTTCTGTTAAAAGACACAGTCTGCTAGTGTAGGACGCTTTTTTTTTTCATCAACAATCATTTTTTAACAATCGGATGTCTACAATCGGATGATCTACTATTACTTGGCGGCAACACACTAGCGTGTTTCTAAATCAGCCACATTTTCGAGGAGTGAGATATAACATTGTCGAGGCCCGCAGGGCCGAGCCATTGTTGTATCTCTCCGATGAAAGTGGCTGATAACCTATTTATTACCCAATTTCACGATCTCAGTCCGACAACAATAGTACAGCACGCACACAACAAAGAATGAATCGTGCTGACGTTCTTTTGGTCAGAAAGGTCGACAATGCGAAAAGGATGTCATTGTTGGTAGCATTGTTATTCATTTCTTAGTGAAAGGTTCTGTGCTCGTGTTTACTGATTGTAACTCGATTCCGAAGTGCCCCATCACCGTTCATACCGCGGAAACCCAACGCCAAACAGCCCCTTCAGACAACTTCTCTTAATTTTTTTTTTAGGATTAGTTGAATGGGGCTATTCGGCGTTGAGTTTACACGGAATGAACGGTGATGGGGCACGTCGGAATCGAGTAACAATACAGAAATAAAAGCAGAGAACCATTGTTGGCTGACTTGGTATTCGTTCGTTGTGCGATGATGGGTGCTGTCGGAATCAGGAACAGTTATGCGGTAAGACAATATCCACCCAAAACCAAATCTGGTATAAGAGAAGCCGCCAAGTTTCAAAAAAGAGTCGGCCTTTCAAAGTAGTGATATCATTCAACCAGGGAAAGGCCGCCAAGGTTAATCCTGTTAGCCAAGTTAATCGTACCTACTAATAGTTCGAAAGTTAAATGAAAACTAGAACATTGCTACTGGCGGTAGCAATCTTCAAGTTTTCATTTAACGTCCAAAGTATTATTAGGTGCGATTAACTTGGCTAATAGGATTAACCTTGGCGGCCTTTCCCTGGTTGAATGATATCACTACTTTGAAAGGCCGACACTTTTTTGAAACTTGGTGGCTTCTCTTATACCAGTTTTGGTTTCAGGTGGATATCACAGTTTTCATAGGACTGTGAACGAACAAAGGATCAGACGGTTTAATCGTCCCCTCTACCTTTTCTTTCTGGAGGAATTTTATGTCTAGAAATTTGCTCATTCATAATTTTCACATTTGCCGTGGTCCAATTAGCCGTTACGCCAGTGAAATTGACACGGTCAGAACTTGCATAGGCTTTTAAATGTACAGAGAATTTCACGGTCTAATCATCACCTTTACCTGTTACAACAATAATTTGGGACGTACGAGCCCCTTGAGGGCCACGTGCTGCAGCTGCGACCCCCATTTTAGAAAAAAGGTACTTCCACATATGACGCTATACCTGTCTGCTGAAATTTAGATCTAGCAACTTTACCTAATGATCAGTAGACGTAGCTTTCTACCTTATGAGAATTAACTTGAGAACAGTAATTCTACGTAAAATCAAATGTCCGTTTCACTAATGCTTCCAAATAAATTAATAACGAGCATACCATTTTATCGTCGTGGGGCAGATAATTCAGTAGGAGTTCGTGTACCGTCTTCAAGTTTTCATTTAACGTCCAAAGTATTATTCGGTGCGATTAACTTGGCTAATAGGATTAACCTTGGCGGCCTTTCCCTGGTTGAATGATATCACTACTTTGAAAGGCCGACCGTTTTTTGAAATTTGGCGGCTTCTCTTATACCAGATTGGGTTTTGGGTGGCTATCACTACTTCCAGAGGACTGTGAATGAGCAAAGATCAGACGGTGTAATCCTCATTTGTACTTTTTTTTCTTGAGAATTTTATGTCTATAAATTTTCTCATTCATAATTTTCATCTTTGCCATTGCCAAATTAGCTGTTACGTCAGCGAAATTGACACGATTTGACGCTGATTTTCGTTCGCATCGTTTACTCAATCAGCGCATCCCTTCTCACTTGGCCCCACCTCGGTTAACGTTAATCATTCAATCACTTAGTTACCATGGTGTTCACGAACACATAATTGTCCCTTTTATCGTCGTGGGGCAGATAATTTAGTTTGGATTCGTGTACCGAAACAAAAAACCGATCAAACCTTTGCAATAAAACATACTCCGTCTCTTAGTGAACCATTCTCCCAATTTTCTCCTTTTCATTGAGGCCCCGGCCACCTACTTGCAACAACAATGAATTCTGACAATTAGATACTGAAACGATAAGCGTGTTAAGCATGTTATAATGTACTGTTGGATGACAATACAAACAATGGTACAACAATAATTTTGCACTTACGAGCCACTTCAGGGCCACGTGCATCTAGCTGCAACCCCCATTTTAGCAAAAGGCACTTCCTCATATGACGCTTTACCTGTCTGCCGAAATTTAGATCTGGCAACTTTCCCTAATCAGCTGTAGACGTGTCGTTATACCCTATGAAAATTAACATGGGAGCCTGCGGACTAATTACAAGTTACTAGTTACCAGTAACACAAATCAACGTTATTGAGGACACTTTTTCTCCATGAAGGACACATTCCCACATTTTCGTGTTGACATTTTCTTCGTTACTGGACCCAAGACACCTGATTCAAACGATTTGCAAAGTTTTCTACCGCATGGAGAATTTACACCAATATGCTGAAATCAGGTATAAGTTGGTTTCAGTTAAAAGACACAGTCTGCTTGCTAGTGCAGCCGCCTTTTTTCATCAACAATCAGTTTTTAACAATCGGATGTCTACAATCGGACGATCTACTATTTCTTGGCGGCGACACACTAGCGTGTGTCTAGAAACGTGTGATTAGGACGGAGAGCCAAATGGCTCGATTAGCGATAAATAAAGTTATACTCAGTGTGTAATAATTTTGGCTTAGGTTTAATTTGGTAAAGCTCCACATTTAATACAGTAACCATGACAGACGTTAGTAACCATGTATGTAACCATGACAGACGTTTGTGTCAGAACGGCTAACGTTAGGCTTTGTCATGATTTTGCGGAGTGGCGGGGGGGGGGGGGAAGGAAGGGCGTAGGAGCAGACAAAGAAAGAAAGTTGGAGAGCTACTCACCAAGGAAAGTTTGTACAGTTCAGACACTGACGAGGAAAACAGAATCTGTTCTAAATTTTAA
Organism: Lithobius niger; assembly: GCA_023313725.1. Lineage (NCBI taxonomy): Eukaryota > Metazoa > Arthropoda > Chilopoda > Lithobiomorpha > Lithobiidae > Lithobius > Lithobius niger. The sequence continues at coordinate 28,872 of JAHWFP010192004.1, read as the reverse complement.
TCAAGGCTGCGACGTCGTTTGTAATTTTAAATCGTACATATAACCTTTACAGTTCAGTGTCATAATGTTTTCGTGCTACAAGAAAAATTAAATAAATAAAACGAAAGCATTTTTTCTTGCTTAACCAAGACTAGCTTTTTACGGTGCTGTTCTTATTTTAATCGAGGCTGTAAAGTCCTTTTTAACATCTGGAGCAAGCATGATGTTCTTTAATTCATAAGCAGGCGTGATATCCAAGAGCAGGCGTGATATCCGATATCACTCCTCCTTTTGCATCTCAGTCCTAAACCACTGTTGCAATATCGTCGTGTTCTATTGTTAAAGGAGGACTGAGATCGTGAAATTGGGTGATAAGTTATCTTATCATATCAACAAAAGTGTGCGCTATTAAGTGTGCAGTATAAGTGTGCGGTATAAGTATGCAGTACTTAGGCCTAATACAACTCCATTAGTAGCATAATCAGTTAATGATTACGTCACTGGTTCTGCTGATAATACTTTCTCTTTGTTTATCTTCTTCTTGCAAACCTCGTGTGGACAAATCCACGTGTGGGCATTCTTGCGGAGCATTGCAGCGTGCAGTGCAGGAAAGTCAGCTGAAAACTGGTGGTTTAATATACTTTTGGTGATAGTGAGCAAAGCGGGGTAATTGAATCGTTTACTATACGGTTTAAAATTAAGGAAAAAGTGCTTACAGAGAGCCAAGAAATTCCCTAGATTGCCAAAATTCGTCCCCCTCGGAGTCTTGGACGGTGTGGGCCGGGGGGGGGGGGGGGCAGCTTTGAGAGTAAAGACAAGATATTTAGTTGTGGTAGTGTTCAAGTTCATTTGATTCTCGGTTCACCAGCTTGAGATAATATTCATATCATTTTGAACTGGACTGGTGCTTAACCATCGCTGAGTCAGCACAGTTAGTTCATTACTGCAGTGTCATCAGCAAAAGAAACCATTGGCCCCAGAACTTCTAGATGGGGCGTCGGGCGAAAGTCTAACTGGACAATTTTTCTAATGGGATAATTGTCTAATATCTGCCAAAATAAAAAATATGGAAAATCATCTAAACGGAATATTGTGTAATGTGTAATCGTACAATGGATTATCGTCTAACTAACCTGGCTGAGGTTACTAAGGTTAATTGCATCACTGCAGCGAGCGAGGCAGGGTTGTTAGACGATTTTCCGTTATATTGTTGTACAGTATACGTACGTTCTTCCAATTATGTGATAATCCGTCTAGACGATCATCCCTTGCCCCCTTAATTCTAGATAACGAAAGTCATTAAAGAAAATTAGGAACAATAACGGTGCATAGTTGGAGCCTTGGTTGGAGCCAAACGTAACGTTGGTGTGTTTACTGCAGTTGTCGTTGATTTTAACTGCCTGGAATCTTTCCAACAAACAAAATTTAAACTACTTCAGTTGTGGGCCTCTAATTCCAGCAAGGTTAAGCTTGTATAGTAATCGATTGTGGGGTACATTAATTATCAAACGCTTCAGCAATGTCCAGAAAAATTCGTCTAGAGTGGTGAATTGTAAACAGCGTTGTTGATTCGAGAATAGCAGCTTCACTGTCAACTCATCTTCAGCGAAAACCAAACTGACGTTTAGAGAAAAAGTTGGTCTGCTCAAGGAACAGTGTTAATTTACTTTTCATGCGCTCTTCAAGTAATTTGAAAGTACTGAATGCAGGGAAATTGGACGGTAGTTACTAAGGTTTTCCTTATTTCCTAATTTAAAGACAGGAGTAACAATGGTATATTTAGTAATTTTGGTAAGACTGCATTTTCAAATACAAATTAAACAATAATTATAAAACTGAGACTAGAGTATAGTATTTTTATTGTCCTAAGTAATTTAACGGCTACCTCATCATGGCCAGGAGCCTTGCCATGTCAAACATCAGTAAATTTTCAAAGTTCAGTTTTCATGATGGGTTTGAGAATTGCGTGGAAGATGCGTTTTTGAACCTAAGTTAATTGTTTTCCTTGGATTCTAAGTAGAACTTAGTGGTCTTGCAATATTTGAAAAATGAATGACCCTGATCAAGCCCGAAGCATCATCGTTTTGGGAAAGTATATTACCCTTTTGTGATCCACCAGTTAATTCCTGCGCACTATTCCACTTCTTTTTTGTGTCGTTTCCAGCATTTTCGAATTTATTTTTCTGTCCTTTAATTCAATCCACCCACAACCAAAACTAATATTAGAGAAGCCGCCAAATTTACAAAAAGGGTAGGAGTTTGACAGTAGTAAAAGCAATCAGGGAAAGGTTGGCAAGGTCATCTATTAGGCAAGTTAAGTGCACCGACTAACAGTGCGGAAGTTAAATGAAAACTAGATCATTGCTACTCGCGGTAACATTCTTCAAGTTTTCATTTAACGTGTAAACTATTATGCGGTGCGATTAACTTGGCTAATAGGATTGACCTTGGCGGCATCTTCCTAGTTGAATGATATCACTACCTTCAAAGGCCGACCCTTTTTGGAAACTTGGCGTCTTCTCTTATATCAGTTTTGGTTTTAGGTGGATATAACAACTCTCATAGAACTGTGAACGTACAAAAGGTCACACTGTCTTATCTTCATCTCTATCTTTTTTCCGGATGAATTTTATGTCTAGAATTTTCTAATTGATAATTTTGACATTTGCCATTGCCCTATTAACCGTTACAACAGCCAGATTGACAAGGTTTTTTTTTTTTTTTTTTTGTATTTCCATGCTTCACATGCTTAAATTTCTTCAATTCCATTTTCGCGCACAATGGCTAACAAATGTTGATTTTCGTTTGCTTCGCTCGCTCAATCAGTACATCCCCTTCTACTGCACTTCCCCAGGTTAACAGACGCATATAACTTAGGACTGTTACATGTGTCTTACATGTGTCTCCGCTTTTTTTTTTTCTTTAGGAATTTTATGTCTATAAATAATTATCAGTTATACCAAATTGAGAACTTTTTAGTTTGCCTTTTTTCGTTCACATTTTGCCATGCAGAAATTAGTGAAGTTCACTGTTACTAAAACATGAGACCACAAAGCATTTCGTTTTTTTGGTTTCTCACATAAACTCCGTTTGCTTGTGGATGTTCGTATTGTTGCATAATCAACATCTAACGTGCGAGCCTTAGGGCTTCGGGCAGATGACCAGGAATGGTTAACGCTCGTTAAACCCTTTGAACCCTTTGATATAACGTGCATCCCCCTCATTGTTACACAATCCACCGCACCGTACATGACTGAATATTTTGTCCTTCGTTGCAGTTCAGCTTTTAATTCGTCTAGGCTAGAGTTGATTGTCCAAGCCATTGTTTCTTTAAATCTTTGGTTGCAACAAGGAAAAGAAACGAATTTAAATTTCTTGGTTGCGTATATCAAAACCCTCCCACGCATTTCTCCTTACCCGTACAAGCCCCAAACAAACAAAAGTACAATGTTCAGATAACCATGCATTCGAGTGTAAACTTTCAGCTGTGTATGCCTTCCCAATTTTCGTCAGTCACGAGCATTGAGTCTACGGAATTTAACATGGGGAAAACGATACTATCTAACCAACTAGCTATACAGTATCATGAAAACAACGTTATTGCTCTTTATCATCAACATCAATCTTTTAACAAGCGGATGATCTACTGTTACTTGGCGGTGGCACAGACAGATTAATGTGTCTAGATTCGCCAATAAACTACGATACTTGGTCTCGTAGTTTTCAAGTATATCATTAAATCTTTTAAGTTTGTAAAACAACATGTTACGTTTCCTGATGGACTTAATGTCATTTGTCATCTACGGCTTTCTTTAGAAGGAGGTTGACGTATTTCATGCCTAGTAAATTGGATACACTTGCGTAGCTTTTCTTTAAAAAAAACAACATTGGACGCCATGTTCACATCATGCTGCATATAAACACTTTGCCAGTTTAGACATTTGATAAGATTTTCAAGTGCAGTAGTTAATTTTTCCATACGAGTACTTGTCAGCCAAGCTTCGATTTGGGTGCTGGTTTTGGTGTTAATAGATAGTGAGGTTCCAAACTTATCTGTAATTGACAGGGCATTTTTTAACACAGTAACTGCTGCTCCAAGTGGAGCACCAGCCTTCATGATTGGAGCACCAGTTAGCATCTTGGAGCACCAGCCCTTTTCCTCAAAGTTGAAACTTATTTTTCATTTAAAAAATACCGTTACGATAAACATTAAAATTATGATGAAATGAATATGTGCAAGTCATTCGTTACCGGTTGTTTTCAGAAATTCCATATTCCTCCGACCCAAAATAGTTGAAACATTAGAACTGAAAACATCAGTATGGCAACGGTACATTCATGCTCATTCACTGACACCACTGTGTGTTATACTCAGTCCAATCAAAGCCCCCTAAAGTAAATTAAGCAAATTTGAAACGTAAAATTTCTGAGAACTTGAGTGCAAAACTGTATTAAGACACCTCCCCTCCATTTCTGTCTGCCCTGCGGCCTCAATCATGCCTTTTTTTTTTTACTATTTGGAGCACCACTTCATATTCCTTAAAAAAAATTCCCTGGTTAATTGACGTTTGAATGAGAGCTGGTTCTACGTTAAATCTGCCAGGTATGCTGAATAACTTGTTTGTGTTTGGGGACCATACCACATCGTGGGCCCCTTCACCATGAGAATTTTAAGTTTAAAATTCGGTATTATTATGATGGCGACCTCTTCACGTGATTCGTGACCGTAACATAAACATTAATTTAAAGTCTATGGTTCAACTAGGTATGGTCCTGGTGTGAATGTTTCCCCTAGTGTAATAAACTTAGTTTTATTCATTGAAAACTTTAATGTTGTCTAATGTTGGGTTTATTGTGGTAAAGCTACGTAGTTTAGCAATAGTTTGAAATCTGAGGCAATCTAGTTTGTCTTGTAGTGATACCTTAATGCATACTTGTTGTACAAAGTCTCTAGCATTGCTGTATTAATTTATGGATGTTTTCACTCGTCTTTTAAAGATTTTCACTTGAATTACTGTTTTAAAACTTGTTATAAATGTCCGGCAGTTTATCGGTATTTTGGCGTTATTTTATTCTTTAAATATTATGTTTAAAAACATAATGTAAAGTGTTCCTAAATGCCAACTCAACAGAGAACACGATGGAATTCGTAGAATTTAAATTGTGCTGGCAGAACGTCAGTTATAAATTAGTATCACGGAGATTGCGACCATTGTTTGCTCTTAGGGCTTGACGCGTTCGATCATCTTAGAGAAACAGAAGTGCAGACCTGTAGGAAAGTGATGTCTGATGTCAGGAGCACCTGGCTTGTGATCCTGCCATCAGGGTTTGTTGTAACACCCATGCTCAGTACTTGTCGCGTGAGTCGGCAGTTGTGCCTGCAGAATCGTCTTTGTCAAGCAGAGGGCAAGTTTATGTAACCTGAGTAGCTGCAGGAAGCTATGCATGAGTCCGCTGGGACTCGGGATCGTTGACTGGGCCTGGTGACTTAGACACTAGGACAGTTAGACACTAGACTTGGACTTAGACTTAGATACTTAGACACTAGGACTAGGCCGATGACTAGTCGCAGTCAGACTTTCCAACTATGAAGGCCGGTAGCGTATGGTAAGAAAATCATCTGTTGTTGTGGCTGTTTATTTCTCCTAACGTTCAACATTATATCATGTAAGACCGTGGCCATCTCCCTTGAAGGCACATGTGTCGGTATTAGTGTCACCGTTTGATATCAGTATGTAAATTCGGTGAGCTACAAATGCTCTAAATCCTCTGGTATTGCACTATGCAAAATGAAACTTGCCCCTGCTTGATTATTCTATTTTGCATTGTGCATCTTGCATGTTTTGTTGATCCGTTCTGTTGTTTGGTCTACAAAAACTTGGTTGAAGTACTGTTTGGTCAACTTCACAACAAAGTTACCATCAGTGAACTACCGGAGCTGACTTCTCAAGAAGCTTCATATCTGAAACATAGATAGGGCCCCATCTTGCATGGTTTGTGTGGTCATAGATGGTGAGCCACAGCAGAATGGCTGGAAAAGACTCCGGGTGAAGAATCCAATTACCACCTCTCTTTGCCCAGATTAAGTGCCAGAAGAATTTCAATCATACTCGTGTAGTCCAACCAAAACTTGTGGTTAGGATTGTTTGAATACTTCTTGTCAAGTTCGATTATGAGTCCTTTCACATTCTTGTCAATAAGAACATCAGACAGTCGGCAAACCGCATTGTGGACTGCATCTGTTAGTAGCAGCCTTGTTTCTTAAACCAGTGGACACATTCTTGGGAAGTGTCCAAACCTGCGAAGTTCACTTTAGTTTAGTTTTGATAATATCCATGATTTGAATGTTGACCACTTTATGTGCCAGACAGCTTCATATGTCAGCACTACACTGTAGTATGATTTTCCCATTCAGCATGGTTTCAGTTGTGTTGGTTCATACATTGTAGGTTCTGCTCATGGGTCATCCAGCCAATAATTTTCCATGTGCTGACGAATTACTTCCAGGAAGCTGAAACAGATCTGAAAGCAACCCTTTAGTAAAATGACATTTTCAAACTTGGATTTGCCTAAACAATTTGCTTTCCTCTGCAATACAGGGGTTGATCTGCTGTGATAATTGTGCGTTTCTGTCCCATGTGCTCTGAATTTGAAATGAAACAGTTGATCACTGTTGTCATATTAATTTTTATCATCTGCTGCTGTCCGAAGAATGGGCAACATTCTGGCAATAGGACTGGAAGATCACGACAGCTTGGGACTTCATTCATTGCTCTCCGTCCAAGAACCATGGATCATTTTTGTCATCACTAGTCCTAGACACCAAGTCAATTCCATAAAGGCTGTGGCATGGTATAAAGGGGGGGGGGATTGAGGCTTTGTGGCTTGTACACAGCTAGGTCATTAGCACCATCCTCAGTCACATTGAGTGATCCGGTTTGCCACTGTGCCTCATATAACAGAGACATTAAACAAACCCCAAGTCTAGATCTTATAACACATCTGCACCTCCTACAAAAATAAAAAAAATCCCTGGACTGGAGGGCAGACTCATCGCTCAATTGACAAGCTAAGTATTGTGGAAGATGGAAACAGCGACCAATGCCATCAAGATGGTAACATTCTACAAGCTCATGATGGAGCGTAATTGGCCAGTGACAATAGTGGCATTCCAGAGGGAATTCCCCCTCCCCCTCAAAAGGGAAACAATGTGTTAGGTTGGTAGACCAATATGTAAGTGGGCCAACACCACCAATCTCAGTGACTGCAGCGACAAGACGAGTGCCAAACCTGGACAGTGCCTTTTAAACCCCACAACTTATTGCCGCCTTATCTGCCCTACAAGGTTTGCCAAGCAGTATGCTACCTCAGATGAAGAGTTGGAAAGGCGTCCAAAGGAACAAGGCGGAGATCCCTTTTGAGAATACCAGAAAGTGCCCCTTTCGCAGCTGCACCACCATGTATAAAAAAAGGCATACATCTGCAAATGGCTGCCTCGCCTCAAAGTTGAATGGGAAGGCATATGCAAAAATTAACTTCTTAATAAAATCGTAATCGTCAGAATTATTCGGCTGCCTAGCTTTCTACAAACTCTTCACACTATACTATGACCACATTCTGTGTTTACGTTTATTATTAAAATCCACTTACTGTAATTGATGCTATGACACTCGGGTACATAAAACAGAAAATTCAAACTATTCGCCGTTTGTGATGCTCCTCCCACTATCGACGGGAGCAGCACGTGTTCTCCATGAGGAGGTTTTTGCCCAGTATGATAGATAGGAGAAACAGGAACACGAAGTGATTAACTGATGTGACTCGCGTTCGAGCTGATTTGACGTTTGACAGGTGATTTGACGTTTGCTGCTGACGTCGGCCTTTTTTTTTCCTAAACTACAAGATCTAAAATCCCATACTGAGCATTGTATGGACAATGATCATTTGGCTAATTGGCGACCAAATTGAGTTTTGTGGGAAGATTTTAAACCATTGTGTTGTAAGTTTAAATACAGAGATGCAAAACTGGTGAACAAAGCCTTGAAGTATAGACATCACCTTTAAGTGCTTGAAAGGCCAAAGCTACAGCTTATTCCTCTGCCCTGAGAAAGGAGAAGGGGATGCTAGCAGTAAACGGGGGCTAAAACGGAATTTCGACGGACTCCTGTACGTCGGGGGTTTAGTACCGCTCCACACATGCGTTTTTTTTGACGCGCGTTGACACCGCGTTCCCGCATTTGCGGTTTGGTTTACATGACATCTGTTAGGTACTGCACACATACCTGCGTCGACGTTGTGTTACCGCACGTCGCTCGTGCGTTCATTTTGCACCGCACTTTCCCTCGACAATGAAGCGGTAACGCAGTGTTAAAAAACGCACCTACGTCTCTAAGTACCTTGTATGACTTGAGCGGTGCACACATCCGTCGTTTAAAACAAAAACGACAAAAAACAACTGTTCCTGATGATGGTAAAACCTTCCACTTAACATCTGCCGCTTGGGCCTAATAACAAGCTATTAGCTTATTGGCCGACACCTTCTATTATTATTATATTATATTATTATTGCAAAAGCGTTACCGTAAATGGCGTCCAATTTCGAAGAATGGACATGGGATTGTATATTGGGGAAGTAAAGAACTATGCTGAAATATGAAATCTTGCTGCAGAAATGATTGAAGATTCATTGGGAAGTAATTAAAGAACTTATCCGAATTTTTTAGTTAATCTGCAAAGGGTGTATAATATATTCCCCTGGTACGTGGTACGTCTTTAATCTGTAAATGAATGTACCAATATCGTCGCATTGGTTTGAAGATATATTTTTTTGTACACGAGGTAGGCGAAAAAGGCAATATCGTCTCATTGATTTCAAAATAAATTTTTTGTACACGGGGTTAGCAAAATGGGTCGCGGCCGAATGCGTACTGGCGGTTCATGGTCATGTGTGCATTAATTGCTAGCGGCAACGCAGCATCAACATGCGTTAAAAAAAATGCATGTGTGTACCGGCCCTATCCCTCACGTTGGCGTTTGTGTGGCAAACGGGGTTCAAAACCACTCTTATAATTCAATTGGAATATGTTTTTGATCACTATGCTACTTATTACTTGGTAAGCTTCTCAAAACATGTAACATTTGAAATTGATGTTCGAATAAAATGTTACATTTTAGCTTCATAGCAAAATTTACCAATCAGAGCAGACTATTGTCCACACTGCTGGTTTGAGAGAAATCACACTCTGAAGGTGGACTGCTAACACTTGCCATGCTAAGACCTCTTGGCCCAAAAACTGAAAAAGTCCCACAGGTATGCTGTTTCTCGGACGTAGTGTATGTAAAGATCAGTGGTCGCGTGTGATTAATTGCATGGTGCGCCGCTAGATGCCCCCACTAATGCAGGCGTTGGCCGCTTGTGTATTGAGCATGTCTGGGCATGTAATAAAGAACTCCAAGTTACCGACAATGTGGCGTAAGTCGTGTCAAGCTTTACTATAAGTATATTTGGTGCTAAACATGTTAGATGTTAACACAAATATCCTACATGAAGTCAGAAGAGAACCGGTGAGTTCAACAAATCCAACAGTCCGATTTTAGAGACGATTTCTACGTTTATTTCCCTTAGTAAGAATTGGGTGAATTTACGGCCGCCATTAGAGCTAACCTCAGAGTTCTTTATTACACGCCCAGACATGCTCAATACACAATTACCAGGCCTACAGAAACATCACGTTTGCATGTTATTTGTTCAATTGCACGGTGCAAAAAGAAGATCAGACCATAGATCAGTTTGTGCAAGAGTTAAAATTACTTGCCAAGGACTGTGATTATGCTATGTTGGAAGATCGATTGATTCGTGATCGCATAGTAATAGGTGTGCGAGATGATGCCTTACGTCAACATCTATTAAGGCAGGATTTTGACTTACAAAAAGCAGTTGACTTGTGTAGAGCTGCTGGGAGGAGTTGCAAGTAAGCAATGACCATGAGTAAAGAAATACCACTTGATGTTGCAGCATTGCAGTCAGCCCAAAATCGAACGCCCAACCCTAAAAATCAAGAGAGTCGACAGCAGAAAATCAACACCCGAAATAAGCCTAAGCCGAGTTGCGCCGCCAAGAAGCAAGAAAGCGACGGTGCTCATGCTTGCTCAAAATGTGTAACGGCTAATGTAATTCTTCTTACAAGAACTGCCCAGTGTTTGGACAGGTGTGTCACAAGTGTATGAAGAAAAACAACTTCGCGCGTTGCTGCAAATCGAACTCTGTACAGCAAATTGAAGACACAAGTGGAGATTATCAGCAAGGACATGACGTATTGTATGTCGGTAGCTTGCAGGTCGATTAGGTTAAAAATTATAAATGGCATCGTGAAATTAAAGTGGGTAATCAAAAGGTAGTGTTTAAATTGGATACAGGTGCCGATGTCAACACCTTACCCATACGTATACAGAGAGAACATTTCTCTCAGGTGCCATCTGCTAAAGTTAAACCCAAATTATCGTCATATACAGGGCAATCAATTCCACTTGTAGGAAAGTGTACCTTGCCATGTGTTAGCAAAGGTGTAGAGTATAGCCTAGAATTTCATGTAGTTGATATGGATTGTATAACCATTTTGGGTGGTGAAGCTTGCAAGAAGCTAGGTTTCATTAAAGTACTAGACAGTGTAGCAGTGTAGCTAGTGAAACCAAAGTGATCAGTAAATCACAACAAATAATTGACCAGTATCCTGATGTTTTTGAAGGTATGGGTAGGCTACCTAGAGTGGTTAAACTTAGGCTAAGTGTGTTATTCCCACCATTGCTGCTTCCAGAAAAATACCTCTTAAATTACAAGAAAGTGTTAAAGCGGAATTAGACCGTATGGTGAATTAGACCATATGGAGTTGTTGTTAAAGTTACAGAACCGACAGAATGGGTACATCCAATTGTAATCACCAGGAAAGCTAATGGTAAAGTAAGGATCTGTTTGAATCCAAGATCATTAAATCAATCATTGTTGAGGGAAGATTGTCCTATGCCAACAACTGAAAGAGATTTTCAAAAAATTAGAGGTGCCGTTAAATTTACACTTGTAGATGCTAAAGATGGATTTTGGCAGTTACTACTAGACCAGAAAAGTTCCATGATATGACATTTATCACCTCGTGGGGCAGATACAGGTATACAGTTTTGCCATTTGGGATTTCAGTTGCACCTGAAATTTTCCAGAGAACGATGGATAAAGTTTTCGAAAATGAGACGCGAATTCAGCCATTTACCGATGATGTTGCATGTGGAGGTAAAGATGTTAAAGATCATAATGAACAACTGAAAGCTTTATTAGACACAGCTAGATCTAATAATTTAAAGTTAAACAAAAACAAGTTTCAAGTAGGCCTAGACAAAATTAAATTACTAGGGCATGTTGTATCTGCAAAAGGTATAGAAATTGACCCGGATAGAGTTAAAGCCATTATGTCAATGCCTTCTCCTGCTTGTAAACAAGATTTGCAGAGACTGCTTGGTTTTATAAACTATCCTACAAAGTTTTTACCAAATTGTCAACTCGTACATTGCAGTTACGGAAATTGTTGCATAAAGATGTTGATTGGAATTGGGATGCAGTCCTTGACAAAACATTCGTAGAGTTAAAGTTGCTAGTTACTAAGCACCTGTGTTAGCTATTTTCGATCTGATTAAGCCTACAGTGAGAGCTGCGGATGCGAGTCCCTTTGGTTTGGGATCAGTTTTGTTTCAGGATGGAAAACCAGTAGAGTATGTTTCCGCAACCCTTACAGAGTGTCTAAAGAATCATGTACACATAGAAAAAGAGATGTTAAGCTTAGTGTTTGCTGTAGAACATTTTCACACATACATTTTTGGTAGCAAATTTGTATTGCAAACAGATTACAAACCACTGCTAGGGGTGAGTAAAAAACCATTTGATAAGATATCTCCTAGGTTGCAAAGGTTGCTACTTAGACTGCAGATGTATGATTTTGTTCTTGAGTATTTACCAGGTAAGTAGATGGTACTACCAGATGCACTTTCTAGAGCAAGATGGGCTGTAGACACTTCACAGACAGACCAGGTTGTTCATACTTTGTATGCAGATGTAACAACTAAAAAGATGGCATGGTTGCAAAAAGCCACAAGTGAAGATGTAGTGTTACAAACATTGTGCAACTTTGAAGATGAATTATTCATTGATGATAGCCTAATTTGTAGTGGTCAGCGTATTGTAATACCTTTGATGTGTAGGGATGAAATTCTTAAACTGTTACATGTCAGTCACGGAGGTATTGTTGCTTGTAAAGCCAAAGCTAGAGCTTTAGTGTATTGGCCACTAATGGATACACAGATTGAGGTCATGGTGAGTCAGTGTGTAGTCTGTGCAACTTATGCAGACAACAACAACAAACAACCTTTCTCGGAAAGAGACATTCCACAATATCCGTGACAGCGGATTGCAGTTGATTTTTCGAGCTGAAAAGTGAATACTAATTGCTTATCATTGATTATTTTTCCAAATTTGTGGAGCTGTTTCCAATTGCATCCACAGGGGCAGAGCCAATCATTACGGTATTGAAGTCAATCTGTGCTAGGTATGGTCCTCCTTAGGAGCTCGTTAGCGATAAGGGTCCATCATTCAACTGCTAAGCATTTTCTATTTTTTGTAGAGATTGGGGTATTGTCTATTCCCCTATTACTCCTCTATTTTCACAGGCCAATGGTTTGGTAGAACGGGCAGTGAGAACATTTAAACAAGCTATTAGGAAAGCAAGTGTTGATGGTACGGATTTTTACCATGGCTATTGGCTATGGCTATTTTTTACTTGACTATAAAACAACCCCAGTTGGTGATTTGCCTTCTCCAGATGTAATGAGTCAGGGTAGTAAGTTTAGAACGTTTGTTCCGCAGAGAATATCCAACTTAACACCCAAATTTGATACCAGCGCAGTAAAGTCAAAGTTGGTTAAACGTCAACAAAAACAAACCGCTTCAGCTAGTCACCGTAAATCTTTAGACGAGCTGAAACCTAATCAACTAGTCTGGTTAAGGAAGGGAAAGACATGGAAACCAGCTAAGATTTTGCAGTGTGGTCCTGCTCCTAGAGCGTATGTTGTTCAAACTACTGATGGTGCAATTTATAGAAGGATTGGCATTATATAAGACCTCGGTATGTTAACGACAGTGTGAAGGTAAACACAAAACCTGGTAAAGGGTATGATTCACATGTCTGGTATGATGAGGACAATCATAATGTAACAGGTAATAGAATAGAATATAGTAAACGGCGCCGAGCCAAGGCTAAAACGATGGCGCCCAACCCGTCCCCTACCCCCCTCCCCTCAGAAAAAAAAACCAGAGGGAAACACCTTAAGAACCCTTGTCAAATCGTGCTTTGAAAGAGTTCAGACTGGTGGTAGCAACGACGTGATAGAGAATTCCAAAGGGGCACGACTCTTTCAGAGAAAAAGCGATGCCTGATGTTGAGCTTAGAATGGTTGCCAAGGAGCCTCAGGTTGTGACCCCTGGTGTTGGAAAGAGCAAGACAGAAAAAATCGGTAGGCATGACATCAATGAGCCCGTTTAGAATTTGGAAAGTAAGTAAGACGTCTCCACGGCTCTGCCGAGAACAGCCGAAGATAGGTGGAGGTGGTTAAGGCGGTTCTGGTAAGGTAGGTTACATAGATAAGAAGTCTACAGAGCTTAGTTAGACGCCGCTGGCAGGCCTCAATGCGGGAAAAGAAAGAGTCATAACAAGGTCTTGCGACTTGGGAACAATACTCAAGGACAGGTCGGAGAAAAGTTTTAAAAAGGGTACCAAAAAGTTGAGAGTTAAGATTAGAGATAGATTTCAGAATAGAATGGGCTTTCCTGACAACTTTGTTTGTGATGAAAATAGCATGATGGTGAAACTTAAAAGAGTTATCGACAAGAATTCCAAGATCATGGTGTTGAGTCTTGGGAGAGATTATTTTTTGTTGGATGTGATAGGAATTGCAGGGATTATTGTGACCAAAGTGCATCACAACGCATTTATCAGGATTGAGTCGTAGGCCGTTTGCTGAGGTCCAGGCCACCACATTATTGAGGTCACGTTGGAGAGATTCGGAGAGAAAGGAGGGAGCAAAAAGTTTAAAATCATCAGCATAGCTGGTATTTTCAGAGGAGATGATGGCAGGGAGATCGCACATGAAGATATTAAAGAGTAAAGGTCCAAGTACGGATCCTTTGGGGACACCAGAGGTCACTGGAGTCCAACTGCTGGGAGAACCACGAAGGCGAACACGTTGACGACGATTGTATAAATAGGAGTGCAACCAGGAAATCAAAGATGAAGAGAAACCGAGGGAGTTAAGTTTAGTAATAAGCTTGGCATGTGATATAGAATCAAATGCCCTGCTAAAGTCAAGGTAGATAATGTCGCAAGGAATACCAAAGTCGATATATTGTGTAATGGAGTTGTATGTGCAAAGCAAGTTGCTAAGGCAAGGGCGTCTAGGAAGGAAACCATGTTGTGTTGGAGAGAGGATGTTGAGGTCATTACAGGTTTTAAGCAGATCGCTGTGAAGGAATCTTTCTAAGATTTTGGAAGCAACAGGTAGAAAGCTGATAGGCCGATAGTTAGTGACTTCGTGTAAGTAACCACTTTTATGTAATAATAATAATGATTTAGTTGTACCGCCTAGAGGTGCAGACGAAGCTAGAGTGTTCACCCAGTCAGGGAGAGACGTTCGTCCTCCAACAAGGTTAAATTTGTAACAGTGCATTAATGATTGTGTATTACTGTAATTGATTACAAATCTGTTTGTACACCCCCGGGGCATAACTAAAAAAAAGGGGCGTGTAGTGTATGTAAAGATCAGTGGTCGTTTGTGATTAATTGCATGGTGCGCCGCTAGATGCCACCACTAAAGCGGGTGTTGGCCACTTGTGTATTGAACATGTCTGGGCATGTAATAAAGAACTCCAAGTTACTGACAACGTGGCGTAAGTCGTGTCATGCTTTACTATAAGTATATTTGGTGCTAAACACATTTGATGTAACACAAATATCCTACATCGGACACTACCCGTAAATCACATGAACAGACAAAAGCATGCCGGGAGACTGATTCTGTGTAGCAGTCGAAGCGATGGCGTTTTGAATACAAAAAAAAATGGAGTTTCCCATTTTACAGGAAATTTAAGCTTTTTTGCTACTAGTTTTAACAATCACAGTGGTGCAGCCAGGAATGTATTTTGTCATGGGCCGGCAAAAACAGCTTTAGGGAATATGAACTGGGGAGCACTCGGTAAGGTTCCCCAGCAGGATCCAAGGTAGAGCGCCGAAAGCTGAGGTATGTTATGCTATTTTAGTGCCTAATTCTGGTTTCCCGAGAGCACATTTCAACATGCTGTACTGTCAAGCAATTTTTAGGCATCCTTCCGCATTAGAAAAATTTTTACTAAATTCTGTTATTTTTTGTAAATTTTTTGGCAAATAATAGAGTTTTAAAATAACTTTTAATAATTTAAGTTTATAGAATTAGAAAGGAAATTCAATGGAAAAACTTGGTTACTGGCAAAGTTTTGTGTTAGAAAGAGTTAGTTGGCGTTTCTGCATTAACTTAGTCTGATTTTAAATCACGACGGTGATGGGTAATAAAAAAGGAACTAGTGAATAAAATTGCCTGCTCAGTTTTCTATTTTGCCAACTGTGTTCGAGTTTCTTGAATTAACTGATAAATACTGGGTATGAACCCTTAAATAGGTTTGTTTTGTGTAGATTTAGTTTAAAGTTTCTGCATTAACAAAGCCCATTGAAATTGATATTGAAACTGAAATCACTTTGAAATCATGACAGTGATGTGCTAACAGAAGAAGCACTATTAATTAGCACGAATACACAAGGATATTTGGTGGGAATTCTTCACAAGTTTCGTTTTGTAGAGATTTAGTTGACGTTACTGCAACGATACTGCATTTCCCTAAATATAGTCGCAAATTTTCCAAAAATGAGGGGACCCGCCTATTACCCAGTCGTAATCCATAGTCGCATAGTGGCGGGAGGGTGGTTGGATAGCCTTCCTGGTACTCTTCGTCTCTCGCTCATAGATTCAGGGAAACCACCAAGCATTTTAGAATGCAGCAATTTTTTTAACTTCCTGTCCACTGACTAATTGGTTCGGTGAATTACTGAATTATTTCTTCGTTGCAAGTATGGACGTTTTTGGCAGCCCTCGAGTAAGGTTCTCAAAATAATTACTGTTATTTGTTGATGTCTTTGTCTTCTTAAGTATTGCAGGTGATTTCTATGAAAGTCCAGATCGCAACAAGAAGCAGGTGATGATGTTGGCTGCATTCCAACAATAGCAATCGAAAATGAAAGCAGCAGCTTTCGAAATTGAATTCATGCATGTAAGTGTTTTTAATTAACTAGCCAAAGAACGTGATTCACACGGCGTGAGATTAACGCATACAAATGTGGACAACTTTTATGTTAAAAAAGACAAAAGCCAGAAAGAGCATATATAAAATATTAAAAAAAACGTTTCGGAGTAAACCTACTACGTATAAGATTAAATCATAGCACAGACTGCCGCAATGGTGTGCACAGGAGGAGTACAGGGGGGCAGTCCCCTGCTCTTTTCGGGGAAAATGTCCTTTTTGCCCTTTTTGTAAAAAAAAAATATGCCCAATTTAGGTTTTCTGAACTAATAAACGCTGGTGCTGCATCCAGAGAAAGGATTAGACTCTAGAGGCCTAAAAAGGCCAAAAAGAAGGCCTGAAAGGGGCAAAAAGGGTAAAAAAGAGAGCCAAGCTTAAAAAAGGGTAAAAAAAAAAAAACCCGACGAGCAAAAAAAAAAATCCCCCGGAAAAAAAAAACTTCAGCGTGCCCTTTTAGAAAAGTTGCCCCTGCCCTCTCGGGGATCTGTGCACGCTACTGGACTGCAGAGTCACACCCAACACAAAATGCTGAAACAAAATTTTAAATTTTAAAAATAAACGAGAAACCCTCATCAATATTCCGTTTCAAAAAAGGCAAATACGGGAGGTGAAGCGCTGGGTCCCGTCATTCATCCTGGGTAGCCAGGCAAGAAAGACGCAGGTAATCGTAATTTCAACGTTACGTGGGCTTCACTACAATTCCATCCTTCATAGGTTATTTTTACATATTTATTCACCTAAAACCGATTAAGTTTAAGTGCGGCAAAAATGGGGGAAAATACTCCTTAATATATTTGTTTTCAGGGCGAAGGTGGTTATGAACTCAGTGGGGTTGGTGTGTATGAATGACCAAAAATTCCAAATATATTCTCGCCCTAGTGTTCTTTTCGTCAAATAGAATTTGTACATTTTCAAGTGCACCCTGTCGATAGCCTATGGGATGAGATTCCTGTTGCAAAACACTGCTGAACTAAGGAGTTTAACTCCACATGCGATTTGAAATTAGCTTTATGGGATGTAATACTGTCTCTAAGTTTCTGAAGGCTTTGTCCTGTGAAGGTGGCTGTGCATGTAATTTTACTATATGGGATTCGATAAACAGTAACCCAGCTATCTGGTGCTCAACTCATCGTTTGCTTTGTTTTTGTTTTAATTGCTCTGAGTGAGCTGCTTTAGGTTTCGGTGGTTTTTGGAAGCGAGACGAATGTCTTGGAAAAGGAGTTTTTTTCTTTAACATTTCGGAAGGTGTATTTAATCTATTTATAACAAAACTTATGCAATTCTGTGCAATCTACATCATTAAAAACGTATGATGTGCGTGTGTGTGAATGTGTTTGTACATCTACTCCTCTTGAACCAAAGATGGGAGTAAAACCAAACGAAAGATAATTAAATTGCGCTTCGGTTAGGCCTATTTTCGTCGCTGTAACTTGATATATGACCCTCAAAAACGCGGGAAAATAAACTGAAAAAAATAACGTCAGTCTTTTTTTTACCTTCATGATGTTTGTTCATAACGTCATAGTTTGTTCATGCACGGCTAAAAATTCGTGACAAACGAACCGTTTTGAAACTAATAGTCTACTTACTGAGATGATCTGGAAAAGGATGCACGCAAAAAATAACTTAAAAGGACGACGTATTTTGCAGCATATCACATGTACACCTTAAAATTGGTTTCGTATGGAAAAATCAGACCCATAGACCTGGTTTTAAAAGAGTTTGAAACATTCGTGTTTCTGAAGCTCGGAGGTGCGTGGATTGTGCGAGTAAAGCGAGCGATTTCCACGTAAACTAAACCTTTTCAATGTGTGTTTCGCTTTGCTCTCTCCATCTTCATTTTTCACTTACGTGGGTGATTACTTCCGGAAGAGAAGCCGTACAAATTTACAAACAAACAAATCGTATGTTTTGAATGATATAGATGAAATGCAGTCGTGCTTAGGAATGTGGTGGACGAACTGTGAGAAACAATTGTAATTAGTTTGCGTCGAAATAATCAGTACATCGATTTTGTGATGCTCTTGGAATCAAAGAAATTACATGAATGGAGTGGGGCGAAGGGAACGATATGGCTAGTAATAAAAGTAGGGAGTCGAACGTAAATTTGAAAACTATTCACTTGTTGTTGTTATTCTGCCATCGTTTCAAAACACAACTACTGCACTTACCTAAACTCTGAAACATGATCTAAGCCAGAAATTTCCTTCATCCTCAAAGAGACCACTTTTTCAATTGGTCGTGTCATTCCGTAGTAGGTTAGCCAATATCTGTGTGAAAAAACGACGAAACCCGGAACTAATTGTAATAGAAGTAAACTTTGCTGTTTCTGAATCAGAAAGACCTGCTGAACAACATACTAAACGTTTAGAAAAATCTAAGTGGCGGAAGCGGTATAAAATAGCCACCATCTTGAAAAATATGGCTTCAGGTTGTTGTTTTTCGCATATATCTCGTCAATCGTCACTCCTACGACAAAACTGATTCCGAACAAAATTAAAGTACACAAATGATTTCCTACAAAATATGTTCTATTTACTTTTTCTGTTGGAACAATGGTTTGGTTGGTATGAAGTATTTCAACTGTTATTATCGCACAAAATACGTCTTTGTTGTGATCATCGATGCGGATGGTGTCTATGGACGGTTACCGTGATGCAGTTTTGCACCTTAAGGCAGAATTTCGATTGGTCGTGCCATTCCGGAGTTATGGGGCCCCGAATGACCAGAAGTCAAGAAAGCAAGGGGGAAGAAGGATGCCAAACTGGAACTAAGCAGTATTTCGCAGGGCCTGTTATAGAAATTCGGCATCACCACCCTGTCACTGCAGGCAAGATGGCAAGAGACAGGAAGTGTTTACAGTGGAGATGCACTGATTGAGTGAGCGAAGCGAACTAAAATCAGCGTTTGTTAGCTAGTATGCGTAAAATTGTGATTAATATAACTTAATCTTGATGGAGCATGGACATACACTTGAGAGATGGGCTGCAGGATGCCAAACTGGAAATAAGCAGTTGTTCACATTCACCTTTATTCAAATTCGGCGGTACCACGCTGTCACTGCAGGCAAGAAAGAAAGGGGGAAGACGGTTTTATGGTGGTAATGGAAGACGTGCTGAGTGAGTGAGCGTAGTGAACCAAAATCAGCGTTTGTTAGCCAGTATGCGCAAAATAGTGATTAAAGAATTTTCTTTTGGTGAAGCATGGACATACTCATGAGAGAAAAAAGCCACATGAGTAGTACACCCGTCCGGAGGACGGGCTTCTTCTAGTTTATTTTATTTATTTAACAAAACATATGTCGTCGTCATTCGCTAATGAATTGTGGCGATATATATTATTTGCAAGACAGAAAAAAAAAACATATTTTCATATCAGATTTTATTGACATTTTAGATTTAGATTTATTTACGAGAGCCTACAATGGTCTAAAATCCATTTGATCTGTGTGTGTATTACCATAAGCAATCTCTCCTAAGGACAAAAATTTAAACGAAACCAAAGAAAACTAACGGGCCACCATCTGACTCACTGGAGAACCAACCAGTAGTCCTACAGAATAACAAAGTCCCCGGGGCCCTCCACATGGAAAGATGGGGGAGGGGTGTGGAATCTACTGCCAACCACAGGTCTCTTCCTCCACTGAGGAGGGGGAGCCAATGAAAAGCTGATCAGTCCCACGTTCGAGGGCTTTTGTTCAATCATCAAGGCAACACAACAATTGTTGAGGAGCTGATCAGCCTGTCATAAAACCGAAATTATCATTAACCAATACGTCATTTGACTGAAGATAAAACATTCCATGATCACCAATTACACGTTCAAGTATCCGGCAAGGAATTTGTGGGGTCAGCAGCATTGACCTTCTTGAAGACAGGTGTCACTCTGGCTTTCTTCCAACATGCAAAAAGTAGTGATATCAGACCAAAAATTTGGCTGCCACAAAGTTGCTACATGCTCAACCAAGCATAACCGAAAAGTGTCTACTTAGAAAATGGTACATCACCTCCGCCAAATCACAACTGCCAAGGTTAAATGAAAAATCTTAACCATTGCTACAATCTGTAGCAATAGTAAAATTTTTCATTTAACGTCTGAAATAATAGGCGATGGGATTGGCTTGGAAGTTGTTCGTTGGTTGGGGTGATATCACTATTTTTACCGATGCCCAGTTAGCGATTTAATTGGTTATTTTCAATGGGGTGTTTTTTTTTTTTAATTAATTTCTTTTGAGCCTTAAGTCAGCCAAAGCAATTTAATGCTTATATGGCTGAACCGGCTCAATTTTGAACATTACCAGACGTTTAGAGAAGACCCTGGTATTCGATCCGGGGAAACCTCCGATCATCGTAGGGGCCGAAAGATTGTCCAGAATAGGCCAGAATAGCTCCCATAGCCACTGAAGGAGCATGGTAGCCTATCACGCTACCCTGCCCGGCAGTCCAGGGGTTCGAACAGATCCGCAAACCTCTAGCAACCAGGCTGAGCTCTCTCACCCACGATGACCACACATCACTACTTTATTTGGGAAACACTTTTCGGTCAGTACATGAGTTATGCTTGGTACACCATGTAGAAAATTTGGTGGCAGCCATTTTTGTTTTTGTATCACTACTTTTACTGGCTGAAACTTGGCGGCTTCTTTCGTCCTTATGGGTTTTGTATCTGATATAGCTAGCTACTACCATCTAAGGATACGGCTGTAACGTTAATTCTCATAGAGTATAAAGACACGTCTACAGCTCGTTAGGGAAAGTTGGCAAATCTAAATTTTGGCACAGAGGTAAGAGTTGTACGGGGAAGTGCCTTTTTCGAAAATGGGGATTGCAACTAGAAGCACGTGGGTGACGTGGCCCCGAAGTGGCGGGTTGTTAGCCAACAGTAGATTATAACATGTTAAGTGTTAAACACGCTTATTGGTTCAGTACTCAAGTATCAGAATACTTTGTTGTTGTAAATAGGTGGACTTCTGTCGGGCATTTGGTTTAGGTTTTTAAGCAAACGGTTTGTAGCCCAAATAAGCTCAATAAAATAACATGATATGAGGGCTTACCTGCACGGTGTGGGAAATTGGGTTTGAGTTTGGGTTTGCTTCTACGACAAAGGTCCCACGACACTGACATTACACACCTATCACATGATGAAGATTTGTCCTTAAGATTGGGGGGGGGGGGGGGGGGGGG
>JAHWFP010192003.1:7391-19670 GCA_023313725.1 Lithobius niger | reverse complement strand
AGAGGCAGGAACGTACCCTTGCAGTAAGCTTGAGCCTGTCTACACGTGGGTGATGTAAAGGCTAAGTCTTCTTGAAGGGAGTAGCATAGGCCTACCCGGTAACTTTAGGGTTAGTCATTGTGGAGAGTAAAAAACTCAATGTCATACCCGTTGTAAAGAGACAGTGGAAGGACGGTAGAAGAAAAGAAAGGGGAAGAGGATGCTGCAATACGGGGTAATTGGTCGGTACAGTGAGGGGCCTACAATACAGGCACTGCCAAACAGCAGTAAACAGGCAGCTATACCACTGTAACAAAGGAGCCGTCCTTAAGAAGGTGACAATACAAATTGTACCATTGGTAAAGAGAGGGAGGCAACAACAATGGCTTTGGCCAAAGACTTAATTAAGATTACATTGCGTTGTTAGACTCCAGCACTAGGCAAGCTGGTGAATGCTCGCATAAATGACAACTTCCATGATCAGTCCCTCACAGTGACTCCATTCCAGTGGCGCATCAAAGGAAGTATTAATATAGAGGGGAGGAGACAATAATATTGCCAATACGGCTGCAAGGAGGGTAGGTACTCCCCACATATAATACAAAACATCAGGAGCAAACAGCAGCAGCAGCAGCTTGCTACAATTAAAAGTAACGTTTTTTTTTCATCACTATAAACTATCGCTACGCTAGAAACTTTTTTTTCATTCTTCATGCACGAGATAAGTCTTGAATTTGAACTTGAATTTATTTACCACGTGAGCCTATAGACCGTACATCATTCGCTCAACGCTAAACGCATATAGTTTTAAACCAAACTAAGCTATGTTTGGCAGCTATTAACGATAGAATGGTTCATTTATTTTGTAGATGCAGGCTTTCTGGGCTGAGCTGAATTGTTTCAAAGTAAGCAGCAACAAGCATTGCATGCGCGACATTGATACTCGATAAATGAACAAAAAATAGAATCGCCCCAATTATAACCACAATTTGCCCTCTTTTGTTGTTAAAGATAACACAAATGAATTGTTTCGAAGTCGATGGAAACAATCATGGAGATTAACTTACAGCAGGGGCTTATCTACTGAATGCTGATACTCATTACTATGTTTTTTTTAGCATTCAGTAAAACACAGGTATGCATCTTTTCTGGGAATGTGCCAAAATATCGACGAAATGTCCTGTACAAGAGAGGGTTGCGGAGACGTAGGGAAAAGAGGAGGAGTAGAGGAGAAAGGAAGACGAGGGGAGAAAAGGAGAGACGAGAAGAGAGGGGAGAAGAGTGAAGGAAAAAAGAGGGAATGGGATGGGAGAAGAGGAGGGGGCGGGAGAAGAGGAGGGAACGGGAGAAGAGGAGGGGAAGGGAGAAGAGCGGGAGGAGAGCACGAAACCAAAATCAAAACGACTAAAATCAATGGCTGAGGGGTTTGGGTAGGTCCTGCCAC
This sequence comes from Lithobius niger, assembly GCA_023313725.1. NCBI lineage: Eukaryota > Metazoa > Arthropoda > Chilopoda > Lithobiomorpha > Lithobiidae > Lithobius > Lithobius niger. The sequence continues at coordinate 18,247 of JAHWFP010192003.1, read as the reverse complement.
CTATCTGAACAACAAGCGGCGAACAGTTACAAGCTAAGCGGCGATGCTTCCCAAAAACTCCAAACAGATGGTTCCACTTACCATACCAGACACGCCGTTATTTGTACCACCTTTTTGCATAGTATCGTGGAAACAAAGCTGTAACAAAGTTTGGTCAAATGGAATGTGTCATTGTCGACGTTTTGACTTTTGACTTTCGTTGACTAAAAAAAAAACGAAACCGTTGTTCAGCTAAATGCAGACAACTTTAAACCAAACGACGATAGGTTGTGTTAATTTCAAGGCCTCCTCAAAATTGGCAGTGTGATACAAGGAAAAAGACACTTTATTTCATAGATGCTGACTTCCAGAAAAGAGTTGAATTGTTTTTAAATGGGTGGCAATAATGGCCTGTTGAGATCAGGTGACAAAATCCCTGAATCGTTTGTTTGTTTGTTTGTTTATTTGAGTACTACACCCCGTACACTTATGCCTAATCTAACTTAACCTATCCTAAATCTAACCATAAGTCCAGCACCAACACACCACAGTGACACCCCCACTACTCCATTCTACTGTCAAGCCACCACTTCACTGTCGCAAGAGACAGCAAAGTCCACAAGAGATACCAAAGTACAACTCGGCAAAACACCAGAACCATCACTCCACAAGAACGCCATTCGATGCTCCAAACTCTGGTGGGAGAGTGGAGCGAACAACAGAACTAAGGACACCTACCATGCGAAACGGCCAGTTGCCTTGCAAAATCCTAGAGTAGCACGGAACCCTGCCCTTCCCGTCTCCGCATGTGGGGGTCACTGCCAAAGGGTCTTCTCCGTCCCGGAAAACAAGACGCCGCTGTGCCACCCAGAGCGGACACTCACACAAGAAATGCATCACCATCTCTTCCGAAACACCGCACCTACACATAGGCGACCTCGCCCATCCTAACCGAAAGAGATGGGCTCGCAGCTGGACCCCCGTGTCACATCATCAAATTTGAAGGGCTTTTGGTGGAGAGACGGACGGGTGAATCCCATACAGCACGCGGCCTGTGGGCCCACCAGTCTAACGCCTTTGCCAGACACCAGCAAAAAACCGAGCGTAGGCTGGTCGCAGATCCTGCAGACCCATTACAAAGTCCACAACCAGAGCTTCTAGCCAGTGACCTTTCTAAGCCAATTCATCCACAAGTTCACTGCCGAACACCCCGCAATGCGCCGAGTCCACATGATTCTGACCTCAACACCCAACTAACATGCCAAAAACAGCTTCCACCCAACTCCAGAGCCAGAGGATGGGACGCATCCAAACTGCCAAAGCATTGGCAGAGAAACCCTGCCGCTGCCTGAGCGTCGGTAACAATACAGAAGTCAGGCACGTGCAACTCCATGCCGACATCCAGCACCACAGCGATTGCAACAACCTCTCCAACAAATACCGACAGCACAGACACAAGACGATAACTGTACTCCAGGCGACGGCTTGGAACACAAATACCAATACCACCCGTGCCATCCTCGGCGAAAAAGGATGCATCCATGTAGACATGAACCCCTGCCAAACCATGGTGTTCAGCCTGCAATAACTGTATGGTAACACTACACCACACCCAGGGTGGTGGTGGAGCCGCAAACACACCCTTCGGAAGACAGGTCACCTCTGAGGAACCAAGTAGCGACGCCCCCAAGCCAGCAGCTCCCAGGAAGTCACATGCCCCTGGGTTAGATGCGCATAATCCAAAATAATCCGGGCCAAAGGGTCTGTACCCCTTCCCCCCAGCCACTGCACGCTGACAGAGTCGAAGCAGAAGCTCCTTTGCACGGATGTTGATGGGCATATCACCAGTCTCTACCATCAATGCTAGCACTGGAGTTGAGGGTAGGCAACCAGACATAACTCTCAAGCAAACATTTAACGCAATTTGAATGCCCTACATGGTAGCCTTTGAGGTCAAAATGATTGGGATATGGAAGTCGGCGCATGCTCTGGTATATGTCCTATACAAAGTGTTAATCGTGGAGCGCTTTGCAATCGACCTGTTACATGAAACCAATCTCAAAATATTAAGCCTTGATGAGATGGTATCTTTAACTGCAGCTGCATCATGTGACCAATGAAGACGCGGGTCAAGCCAGACGCCAAGATATCGCACCTTGCTTGACGCTTCCACTGTAACCCCGCCAACGGAGATAGACCCTGTCAACAGTGGGCCCCGGTGGAAGATCATAAGTTCCGTTTTAGCACTCGATAGCACGAGCCCCCTGGCTGCGAGGAGCCTTGAACCATGATCAATGGCAGCCTCCAATGCACCCAGAAGAGTTGGTAAGTCCCTTCCCGTCAGCCAGACAGCAACGTTGTCAGCATAAGCTACGACATTCACCGTAGTGCTCAACTCCACCAATACAGCATTAATGACCACTGCACACAGCGCTGGGCTAAGGCAACTCGCCTTAGGGAGACCTCTGTCAGTTGTCAACACCCCCGACCAAGAGCCGTCTACTCTGGTCGCAAACTGACGCACCCCAAGAAGCGCCATCAATGCCATCCTAAGATCCTCACTCACACCAAGGTCGCACAGAGAATACTCCAGCCAAGCCTCATCAACCGTATCGTATGCCGCCTAGATGTCTAGGAAAACAACCACAGCAAGGCAGACATGCATCCAGGCCTCCCTAATGCCAGATTCAAGATACATCATAGCATCCCGAGCCCCTCTGTGCTTCCGAAAGCCAAATTGGGCCCCAAACTGCCTGCCAGAATTTTCCAGCTGATACACCATACGATTGACAAGAATCCTCCCATATACCTTTCGTGGGCACGAGAGAAGCGCTATAGGCCTGTAGCTGGAGATAGCAGAGCGTACCTTACCTCTACCCAGAACCGGGGTGAGGGTCGAGAACAACCACGATTGTGGGATTGGAGCCCCGTCAAGGAGGCTCTGGTAGAATTTCAGCAATTCTGCGCGACCCTTGCCATCTAGTCGATGTAGATCTGCGCACGAGATCCCATCTATACCCGCGGCACTCTCAGGCCTGCATGCCTGGAGGGCAGCCGACAGTTCCAGAGAAGTCAACGGCATCTGGTTAGAGGCTGGGGCACATTGCACTACACTAAGGGGCGGGGGGGGGAGCCCTTAGGCGCTCCATACACAGAGGCGAAGTTGCTATTAAATGCGTTAGTCAACCTGACCCCACGCAAAACATTGCCTGTCTGATGCAATGCCCAAGTCATCGCTATGCGGGAGTCTTGGGGGCGAACCAAGGCCCACACCTTTGAGAGTGGGACGCCTTGAGACATGTGTTCGCATAGCCTGTTCCCGAAGGTGGCCTTTTCCTTACGCAGGATAAACCTTGTTTCCTGCACCACTCTCACATACTCATACCACCTATCATCACATCACCACCTATTAAAGCGTTGCCAGATCACACTGCCCTCCTGCACACTGGGGTCCACCAGTCCGGGTCCAAACGTTTCCCAGCGAAGCTTCTGCAGCTACGTCGTCTTGTTTTAATCCATTTACCAACTCAATCTGCAAGCCCACCCGAGTCAACCTGCGGAAGCCTGCCTGACAGCTGAGTAGAAGGGTCCATGGGGGTATGTGCTCTACTAGACAGTGCCACAGGAAAGTGGTCACTACCCCTAAATCCAATGACGCCTCAAAAGTAAACTGAGACGCCAAACTCGATGAACACAAAAAAAGATCTAACACGGATTCGTGTATGCACGCACCGTACCGCCTGACAAATGTTACTGACCCGATTTGGATTACTTCTAATTGGAGATAATTCAACGCTTCTGCAGTGATCCACCCACGGGTGTCATAGCGTGCACTGCCCCAAAGTGTGTGGTGCGCATTGAAGTCTCCCCCCAGTACAATTGGACCTCGAAGAGATTCAACCCATGCCACCCACTCTGACCCAGTAAACCGCTCAATCACATGCACCGTCCCCAACGTGATCCATTGATTTAACCACCAAATCTGAATAATGCAGGCATCAATGCCCTTGCACACCGGGTATGGGGCGACAAATACTGGAAGTGACTCTCTGAAAAACATCCGAATACCATACCACCCTGTCCCTGAAATATTGTGGAACCCTTTGATAACTGGGATGTCCCCCTGTGGAAATTTCGACTCAACTATTCCTAAAACATCAACACAATAACATAGCTTCTCTATATCCTCAATTTTGTTACTCGCTCCCCTCACATTCCAAACACAAAATCTGAAATCTAAGTTAGGTTAGATCTAGAAACCAGGATTTACGGTGGCATTTCCACCATCAACAATTCGCCACAATTACGACTTGAACCAGATTCACTGGCGCCTGAATCTATGGATGCCACCATACCACCATCTTCTTCTGCCCAGTTAGTAATCGGACGACTTTCAGAACATACCACTTCTGAACTTTCACCCGACTCAACGCACAAATTCTCTCCAAGCGGAGCACTGACTGGCAGGTCATCTGGCCCAGGGGCAAACTGGGAACCCGACATTGCTGCATATCCATCAGAAGCACAACACTCCACACTTTGCTGGACACATTCATCTGGAGGAAGCAGGGAAACACGGGATGCATGAGGCTTAGGCTGCAACTCTTCTGACTCACCCACCTAAGACAATACTGCAAACTGGGGTTAATAACAGTGGCCACCACCTTAGGTTGCGGGGGAGAGCTGGCCAGCAACAACGTTGCACTTGAAGTCTTCCTACGCTTAGACGCACGCACACGTAGCCATTGACTTGACGGGAGGTCTCTGCCGGTGTCATCGGCGACATGGCGCATTTGCTCGTCCAGGTCATTCTTGTTCCTTACAGGGGCAGGACCCAGATGTTCGCAAAGGTCATTCTTTGGCCATACAGCAAAGCAGGTGCGGCAGAAGACATACGGGCAATATTTTCGAATGTGTCCTCGCTGGGAACAATTTAAACATCTCGGAGGCCTGTTAGCCAGATCCAATAGGGACGGGAGACCTCTGATATCAATACCTTCCGTATATCATCAACAAGAATAGTCTCCTTGAGCTTAACCACAACCGAGACAATGCAGTTCCGGCAGTGACGGAACTCCTCATCATCATGCCTCTCGTACTCCAAACTGACCACCTCCCCATAATTCACGAAGGCTCTTGTAATGTCTGTTACTCCAATGTCCACAGGGAGCCAGTGGATTTTAATGTGAACAGTTCTGTCGTGTAGGTCATGAACTGTAGCCCGGTGACCATCTAACCTAAATTCCACTTGATTTTTAACCACCTGCTTTGCTTCCGGATCTGCAAAGGACACTTGGAACACAATCAGTACCTTTCTAAAGCACTGAACAGAGTGAACAGAACGCACCACTGTTAGAGACAGTTTGGCTCCAAACTTAACGTTGCGCGCGTGCAGTGATGTTGCGTCAGCCGTTCAGTACTTTCCTAAACTACAATACAGCTCAACAAGCTGAGCAGAGTATTCGCTACGTCATACCTTATTACGTAAAAATACAAACAACGTTTACATAATCTATTACCGTGCTTTTTACTCCATTAACGTCATACCTTCACAGCGACCAGACCTGGCTAATGGATTTGACCAGGATTGGCTAATAGAAGTGACCAGGCGAGAGCAATGCCAAATTGCGAACCATCTCAGGGAGGTGGTTTGCTGGGGTGGAGGTTTGAGCATGCGCGACGTAACAGTTTTGACGTAACAGATTCATCGCTGACGATGTTGACGTCAATCAAGCCGCATCAACACAGATATTAGCAGGGAATGAGCCAAACTGTCACCAACAGTGGTGCGTTTGGTTTGCTCTGTTTGGTGGTTTAGGAAGGTACCGATTATTGGCTTTTAGCCACGCCACTCCTGTTACCATTTTAAAGTCTAAGACTGCAGCCAGCACTTGCTTTATGTTTGCAGTAGCGTAACAAAACCTCGGTAAATGAACGACAATTGCTTGCAACAATTTCGTGATGCGCGGCACCAAGGTGAATTGTTTCAAAGGATTAAATTAAAGCAGGGGCTTACTTGCTTACTGGATGCCGACTTACACAGTGGTAGGGTTTTTTTTAGCCCTCAGTCAAACACATGTGTGCGACTTTTTCGGGGTGGCAACAATATATCCGTAGAAATGTCCCCGCCATACAGGGAGGGGTGGTTGAGAAGGGAAAGATTGCATTAGCTGCTTACTAAATGCGCGTATCAAGCAGAAAGGAGAATGAATCGAGAGGGGGCAGAGTGTTCATTGTTGGGGGAAGATTTAATAAATTTAAAACAAAGAGAAAATACCTGGGGTGCTGGAGGAAGGGCGGGAAGGTATACAGACCCTAAACTGATGGGGCGGGGGGGGCGGGAGGAGTCAGGGGTGTGAGGTTTGGGGGGAGGTAGAGAAGTTGAAATGAAGGCAGGAGTTGTGGGTGGTGTTTTTGGATATGGCGAAAGCCTATGATGGGGTAAGGTGGGAGCTGTTGTGAAGGGACCTCAGGTTGCTGGGTGTGGACGAAGGAGCTGTTGGGTTGATTCAGATGCTGTACGAGGGGGCAGGTATATGGCTTCCTGGTATATGGCTTCCTGGTGGAGTCAGAGTTGGTGGATTGTAAGAGAGGTTTGAGGCAGAGCTGTCTGTTGTCTCCACTCTTGTTTGTGGTTTATGTGAGGGGGTTGGAGAGGAGCTTGGTGAAGTCAGAGAGGGATTTTGTCTGGTGAAATGGGGGTAGGGGAAGTGTTCGGACGCCTACTATGACGTTCGTGGATAATGTGGGGGTTTAGGTAGGCGGGAAGGGCTGAAAGCCCTGCTGGGTGTGTGTGCTGAATGGGATGGTGAGATGAAGGTGGTGTTCAGTGGCAAGAATTTGGGGTGTATGGTGATTGGTGTAGGGGAAGAGGAGTGGGAGGAAGGGTGGCATGAGGGGATTTGGATGGGGAGGGGGGCATCGAGGTGAAAGAGGTGGAGTATGATTACCTGGGGAAACACTGTGTGTGAGACGCCATATTATTTGGAGCGTATTGCTGGGTACTGGTTAGGTAAGGGGGAAGGCAGGGAAGGTGAAGGGTATGATTAAGAAAGTGGCAATGTGGGGTTATAACAGGTATGAGGTTGTGAGGATTTTGTGGGAAGGGGTAGCAGTTCCTGGGGTGATGTTTGGGGTGGGGGTGCTGGTGTACGAGGCGAAGGATTGGAAGCAGCTGGAGAGGTTCCAGGATGAATTGGGTAAGTGGGCTTTAGAAGGTAAGCGTTTCTCTGTGGGAGTGGTGGTAATTGGGGAAATGGGGTGATCTGGATTTAAGGTTTGGGAGGCGATGGCTAAGGTGGGGTTCGATAGGTGGATTAGGGGGCTCCTGGAAGAGATGATGGTGCAAGGGGTCACGTCTATGTGATGGGGAGGTGTACCACTGGGTGAGGGGTGAGTAAGTTTCTGAAGGGGGGATGAGGAAGGACTGGAGGAGGGGACACTAAGGAGTTGGAAAAGACGGGGTAGAGACAAGAGCTAGAGAGTAAGTCATCCATGTCTAGGTATCTGGAGGAAAAGCAGAAGATTGGGTGGGACAGCTGTTATTGTGGGGATGGGGGAGTGTCCTGTTGTTCAGGGTGAAGAGGGGGGGGGGGGCCTGGATGGGGAGGGGTTTTCTTCGGGGGGGGTGAAGTAGGAAGGAGTTGATTACCGCGGTGGGCGAGGGGGGGGTGTTGTGGTTGTGTTTTAGGTTTGCAGCCTTGGGCGCATCGTTACAAAAGTGAGACCCATCAGCATCATCGTCTTGCTCCCAGGTCCATGAGGACGTACCAAATTTTTACTCAATAGTTAAGGAGGCACATAGCTTGTTTGTTGTTAAAAGATACTTCTTTGGGGTGTATGGTGTTTGGTGTGGGGGAAGAGGAGTGGGAGGAAGGGTGGCATCAGGGGATTTGGATGGGGAGGGGGGCATCGAGGTGAAAATGGTGACGGAGTACGATTACCTGGGGAAACACTGTGTGTGAGACGCCGTATTATTTGGAGCGCATTGCTGGGTACTGGTTAGGTAAGGAGGAAGGCAGGGAAGGTGAAGGGTATTATTAAGAAGGTGGCAATGTGAATTCCTTTGCTTGCTGCAAACAAGCACTAGAGAGAACTAGATAGTGCTAGATGGCGCTAGCTGCTGCAACTTTTGTTTGGTGGCAACCAACCTTGAACAGCATTCTTGTCGTCGTGATTTAGCGCATTGCCTACATCGGAAGTACTTTTCCTCCCAAAGAAACGTCTTGGCTTGTCTTGTCTACATTTTATTTGCTCTTCTTTTGGGTTTTTACCAGTGTTATAGTGGTAGATAGGTAGGTATGTTACAATTGCAGTTATAAAATACTACACCATAAACATGACCAGTAAGTGGTGCTTTAATTGTCTGGCTTTAACAGTGTTACTAACAATGGGGGACGAGATTTGGACCACAGGTGAAGTGTTCCCAAAGTTCACACAAAAAGGCATTACAAATTATTGCAATCTTGGCTGTTGGTGCCTCTCCACTAGACAAACCATAAAAGACACGATTCGAGTTAAATTTTAACTGAATGCCAAATTTCAGACAGATCTGTCACATAAATTATTTTATCTCGGTGGCAGAAGTGTTTATCAGTTTTACTTCTGTTACAAAAAAAAAATTCGAAAAATCTACCATCTTTACATCTTTTTTCCCCAACAGCAGGTGTTAGGGTGCAAAAGACCGCTCATTTCAACAAATTCGAGGCTGCTTGGCCGCATATTTATTTACCCTCCCTCACCATAGTCAAATTCGTGAATCCGTGGCTTTCAGAATAATGTGCATACTATAGTTTGTTCCACATTATGCTTTCAGAAAAGTGACTATGACGCCACGTTTCCTGCCGCTACGAGTACAAAAAACATGTAAATATCCCACTCGTAGACTGTAACGGTAACTGTGTAGACTCTACAAGAGTGTGCTATTCATAAGTTTTTGCATTCGTAGTGCAAGGAAACGTGGCGCCATACAGTCAGTTTTCTGAAACCATAATGTGGAACAAACTATACACCCAGTTGTTGTTTGTTTGTTTGTACCAGGGCTCCCACGGATACATCGCAATTTTTTTTATGACAAAACGGATCCAAATTTTGTAACAATTTTATGACAAATAAAAAAATAATTTTTTTTAGCCCACTTAAAGATAATTTTTAATCCACTTTTTTTTTTAGTTTTAACACAATTGGTTGGGTGGGTGGGGGGTATACCCCGCAGCCGCCGCCGTTAGCTGCCACGCTGCCTTTTTATTAGTCAGCCGAACAAACGCCGAATATTTTTCAGCCGCCGCCCCGGCCTAGCCGCCGAAGAAAATACGGCTAAAGCCGCAAATTGTTAAGCTGTAATACATTAAAACAACACTAAACAATCATAAAATTACTTACAACTTTTCTCTAATGGTGAACTGCCCCACTGTTTTGTTTCATAGTTTTTAAAACCAGTTCTCTTGCCAGCAACTTATGAGTGTCATCAGGAGCCTATAGAAAACAACTATAGGTGTTTTCTATAGGCTCCTCGTGTCATGTATTTGCATGGTCATTAGTACGTGTGGTTACTTTCAGTTTTACTTAAATGCTATGAATTGAGAGTAGAGATTTTTTTCCTATCATGGATTTCTTTTTCCTTTTGCTAGTCACCTAGAAATGCATTATGCCACCCCCCCCCCAAAAAAAATAGTAATCTCTTCACATTTCCATTTTTTTGTGTACAGCGCGTTTCATCTTTGATATCCTTTGCTTCATTTTGTTCGATTTAGCCGAAAATTAGCCGCCAGCCGGTCGAATTTATAATTGGCCGGTGGTGGCCAGAAAATCGGTGGCTAGCCGTAATTAGCCGAAAATTCTGTTACGCCGGCTGGAAAATAAAAAAATAATACGGCTGAGGGGTATAGTTGGGGGGGGGGAATGGTTGAATAAAAGAAAAATGTAAAGTATTTTTTTTTATGAAACCCTTCAAAGTCCTGAAAAAGCTTAACCCCCACCCCCACCCCCGCAAAGTTTGCATGTCTGATGACTACTCTAGGCTATCTGTGGATGACACCTATATTAAATGAAGCTTACAGTTCACACCGTCATGTTTCAAACCTTTGGAAAGGAAAACATTCAAAGATCTGCTTTTTAAACCTTGTTTTGTATCCCAGACTTTTTTTTTAAGTTTGAACCTACAGAACGGTTGGGGGGGGGGGGAACCCTTTTTTAGAAATCTTGACTTTCGTATGGGCCATTTGTCATGTAAGTTCGCGCTCTAATTTTGCAACATTTTCAAAAAAAATTCTATTATTTTATGATTTTTACTAAGTGAAACAAATTTATGACATTTCGTTAAAATCAAAGAATTTTATTAATTTTATGACAAGTGGGAGCCCCGTAATAATTCTATACCCAGTTGTTTGTTTTTTAGGGAGTACGAAGCCAAATGGGTTGTCTGCCTCACGACAATAGAGAACCATTTAGCTAGAGCTAGGATTATTAGCCTAATTATCCTAAGCTAGAGATCCAAGCTGAAAACCGCTTTTGACTTTACCAATGGCGGATATATTCCTTTGACAATGACTTGGTGGTTGGTTGGTTGGTTTTATTCCACGAGCCTTGGCCCTCAGCCATGCGCTCGGACATAAAAATTTACAACTTGTGCACAGTCGCACTGACAAAGTGGTCTGACAATGTGAACTTGGCGGGCAATCACTAGGGTGGTCCTTGAATTCCCAGCAGGAGCGTCCTCCTCCAAGCAAAAGTTGGCTCCAAGTGATGGGGCACACCGCTGCAAGCCTTTCGTATCACCCGAATTGTCACGTCACCAAGAAATCGGCAGTTTTCCATCCCTCCACTATTACGTGATTATTAACCTTGCCCCGCCCCCCTCCCCCCCCCCCCAAAAAAAA
>JAHWFP010192002.1:15226-39623 GCA_023313725.1 Lithobius niger | reverse complement strand
AGGAGCGCTGCGGTACTTTTGGAGTCGTTTTTAAATGACGATAGGGAAAGTTCAGGATGGAATTCTTGAGATCGGGCTTACCGAAGACTTAGATATTGTGTTGGTCTATTAAACAGTTGCTAGATGGGCCGTTTCTGTCCATTAATAAAAATTTGGCGAAAGGTATAAGACCGAGGTCTTTTTGGCGTTTGAAGCGCTCAAGAAAAAAAAATGTTCCACGGGTTTTTTTATCTTTGGAGGTCATGTATCCTCTCAAATCGTTTTTTTCGGCAAGCCTACATTACACGCCCCATACCGAGGATTTTATTCAGGGTTCCTTAGAACTCCGAATAAAAGCTAAAAACAGAAAGGTTAGTGCACACAAGATATGCAAAAATCAAGACTGCCAAGCCATGCAATAAGTAATTACAAAATAAAACCATATTGAGCATCACTTTGTGGAGAAATCCATCTCAAATTACTTTCATTCCATCCAGAATGAGATAAACTGGGTTTTCATTTATTTTAAACCAAAAATGAGATAGACTGTGGGATACTTTTTCCTACCCCGGAGATCCTTTTACAAGTAAAAATTATTACACTGTTTACAAAAATATTAACTTTGCCGTTTTGTATTTTTGGGGGACTAACGTTTTTGTGGCTTAAATTAAAAGTAAATTAAATTAAAAGTAAATTAAAAGTTACAAGTTAAGAACACTATTTTTGCAGCCATTAACTAAACACTGTCCGCGCTGCTGGTGCAGGAAAATCGTACAAGTGTTTGAAAATGGGGCAAAAGACATTTATCAAGAAACACACTAGGTTGGAATAAAAGTTCAAAGTTAAGGGTTTTGTTTTTATTTGTAACAAGTAAATGAGGCCGTCTATTGCTCTGGTAATATGTCCCGTACGGATTCTGCCTCTGCTCAAGTCTAGTCGTTTTTTTTTTTTTATCTGGGACGACTCTGATAGTAACCCTCCGCCGCATTTCAATTAACCTAGCCGCTGCGATAGGGATCGGAAAATCGAATACTATGGGTGCGCCGTAAACAACCAGCTCTATGTACTGTTAAACTACTCCCACTAGAATGGTTTAAGGTTACCAAACAACTTGTTTACATGTTCAATTTGACACTGAAGGATTTTGAGGTAAGACCCATAACTTAAACATAACAATACAACGCTGGGAGGTTTTATGGATAAAAACGCAACAACCTTTTAACGACCGAGTTAGCCTTTTGCACTCAGAGTTGAGACAGACGGTTTTTATAAAGAAAACCATTTCGTTTAAAACTTAAAGAGGAGCCAACCGGGAACAAGTTTTAACCCCCCGTAGAATATTCCTAATGAATATTTAATTTGTGTCGTTACAATCTTTGTTAATATTCTCCCACAGAGGGAGACGTTGATAGTGACGAAAAGAGTAAAACATAGGTACTTAAAATTTAGGGATGAAGGCCAAAACGGGAATGAACTGGAAGTTGCTTTCTGTTATGGATGTACTTCCAACAAGCCATGTAACAAAATTAAAAATGCAGTTAAAAATAATTTTCAGTAAATTTTCACTGAAAATGATGAGTTTTAACAAGTTAAGGTTTAAACAAAATACCTACTTAACGTGTCAGCGTTTAAGTGAAACTTGCCAGGTTGGTACCTGACTGTGTAGTCATAATCTTGAAGGGTGAGGCTCCACCTAAGCAATCTGGGGCTTTTTCCAGACATTTGCTTGAGCCAGTGAAGTGGGTTGTGATCTGATTCAATGATAAATTTTGTCCCATAAATGTAGGGCCGTAACATAGCAACTGACCAGATCAGACAGACAAGCACACTCTTTTTCGGTCGTCCCGTAATTTTGCTCACGGGCTGTTAAGTTTACGTGAAACCTAAAGGCAGGGGTGTTCATCTTCACCAAACTGTTGTGAAAGCACGCAACCCATACCTCAGTCTGAACAACCACACTGGTGGATGAAGGTTTGGGTGAAGTCGGGCGCTCTTAGGACAGGAAACGTCACTAAGGCAGTTTTCAAAGTTTCAAAGGCATTTTGGTTTGAATCATCCCATAAAACGGGATCGGGTGCATCCTTTTTCAGGGAGTCAGTTAGGCATGCACAGATTTCAGAATAGTGGGGAACGTAACGTTGGTAATAACCAACCAAACCAAGGAAGGAACGGACATCTTTCTTAGTTTGAGGACATACAAATTTTTGTACAGCCAACACCTTCACTTCTGAAGGAGTGCGAGTTCCATTGCCCACTTCGTGTCCAAGGAAAGTAGCTCTGCTGCAAGTGACCTGCGATTTCTTTCCGTTAACAGTCAACCCGGCCTTCTTGACAGCAGAGAGAAAATTAAAAATGTTGTCAAGATGTTGTTACCACGTTTCGGCACCAACTGCGGTGTCATCTTGAAAGGGAGTTACAAACTCCTCCATGCCACGAGTGACATTGTCCATTAGTTTTTGGAAACAAAATGGAGCGTTTTTCATCCCCATGTTCATCATGAAGGGAACAAACTTCCCAATGGGAGTTGTGATGGTGGCGGCCATTGAGGCCTGTGGCGTCAAGCGCACTTGCCAAAATCCACGATTTAGGTCAAAAATGGATATGTATTTCCACTTAGCTGCACGAGCACGTTCAATACATTCCTCGATATTGGGAATTGGGTAATCTTTAGTTACCGTATTGTTGTTCAGCTCTCTGTAGTCAGCTACAGGACGTGGGCTTGAGTCTTCTTTTTGTGCGATGATCATGGGTGAACCATGAGGGGAATCGGTTTCAACAATTAAACCTAGACTGAGCATCCTCTCAATCTCGGTGACAATCAAGTCACGTTCGAATTTCGCGTGCCTATAATATTTACAGGGCTTAACATGCGAATCGATTAATTCCACATCGTGGGAGACAATGTCGGTACGATCCGGCAGAGTAGAAAAGACTCCATCTACACGGTCAAAGACTTTAGGTAAGTCGGATTTCTGGTGTTCTGATAAGTCACGTGTGTTTTTGAAAAGACTCATGGCCTCTTTGGAATTAAGATGGCCATCACCAAGCTGGCCTGTCCAGACATGGTCGTGGTGAGTAAACTCGCGTTCGTCATGAAATGAGTGGTTACTAGACCTTTCCTTAGGCAGATAGGGCTTTAACGTGATAAATGGTCTCCTTTTGAGAACCAAAGGTCTTCTTACAAGATAATTTGTATCTGATAAGCGTTTTATCACATCACAGGGTCCATCCTAATAAATTTCTAACTTATTGGTTCTAGCTGGTTTTAAGACTAAAACTTTGTCACCAACTTTGAACTTGCGTTCGTTCAACTGCCTTACGGTCGTAATAGGTCTTATTTTTTAAGTTGACTCTTCACAATATTTTCTTGTGCGAGTTCCCGTGAGTATTGGAATCGTTGTAAAAGATCCAAGATGTACTCAAGGACGGATGGGTGAACGTCGGGTTCAATCCATTGGCTCTTTACAAGCTCGAGAGGGCCTTTTAAATTTTGGCCGTACACCATTTCTGCTGGGGTGAAACCAGTGCTCTCATGTGGAGCGGTGCGAAGTGCAAACATTGCACCGGGGAGACATCTTTCCCAGTCCTGGGGATGCTCGTGACGTGGCTCGCAGCACTGCTTTGAGCTTTCTGTGAAATCGTTCCACACTGTTAGATTGGGGGAGGGAAACACTTGAATTTACACATTTGATTCCACATTTTTCAAGGAATAATGTTGTAAGTTCAGAGACAAAAACTGAGCCCAAGTCAGACTGGAGCTCATTGGGGTACCCTAATCGAGAGAAAACAAGAAGGAGGGCATCTACTACACTTTGATTGTTTGCTTCTTTGAAGGGCACAGCCTCGGGAAATTTTGTTGCCGGATCAAGAAGGGATAAAATATATTTAAAGCCTGCTCGACTAGTAGGTCTAATGGGGCCAACAATGAAACGATTGAATGGTCCCTCATCCATGGGCACGAGTACCATGGGGGCAACAAACTTCTGTCCAGATTTTCCATTTTTCTGGCAGATAAGACACGTTAGAACGAACTGCTCAATGTCACTAAAACATTTGGGCCAGTAGAAATTTGTTAGTACTCTTTCTTTCGTTTTAGAATGACCAAGATGGCCAGCCTATGCATTTGCATGCGCTGTACTCATGACCAAATCTCTACACTCCTTCGGAAGAACAAGTTGCCTCTTAATTAGCGGCCTTCCTTCGGGACGAAAAGGTTTACGAAAAAGCAAATTGTTTTCAACGAAAAATAACTTATTTTCGTCTTGCTGACTTTCTGGAATTTCAGCATATTGCCAGCACAATTTTAGTGTTGGGCATTCGTGTTGGAGTTTAGAAAACTCGGTTTTGTCAATGTTGAGCAAGTTTGAAAGTTGCTCAGTTTGTGGGCTTAAAATGGCTAAATCCAAATTGTCTGGTTTAGGGTCGACAAAACCATCCGTCCCTTCTTGTGGAGGGACTACACTGAGTTCAGCCTCGCTGCTTGACTCCTCGCTATCGCTGGCGATCTCACGGTAATTAGGGTATAAGATGGGTAGCTGCTCATTCACGCGTGTCTGTGGACGAGTGATGGCATTAACGTACGTAGTGTAAACGCTGGCCGCCGAAAAAACTTCGTTTTTCCAAATAACAATTTTTTTTCTTGAGCGGACAGAAACGGCCGATCTTTGAACCATTTAATAGCCAGACACAATAGCAAAGTCTTCGGGAAGCTCGATCTCAAGAATTCCATCCTGAACTTTCACTATCGTCATTTAAAAACGACTCCAAAACTACCGCAGCGCTCCTTCATCATGGCCGCCATTATTATAAACTTGTATCTTGTATTTCGATTTTTATTGCTTTCTTTTTAGGGCAAAAAGCCCGAAAACACTAGCTTAGTTGTAGTTTAGGAGGGGCTTCCATTTATGGTACTTAGCCTCACATACATGTGTATACAGACAACTTTTACAGTGTGATACTTTTTATTATTTTGAACTAAAGCAACTTCTATGAAAAATTTCCACCACGATCGTTACCTGTCTTTTAACTTTAAAGTTATATATCCAAATTAACTTAAATGCGTTATAGCATTCACTAATCTAGTTTATTTATCCTTTTTATACTTTATTTAATAATCTTTCGCCCCCAAACGCTACCATTAGTCCGAACTAATTCGACATCGGCAATCACCGGACACGAACTTTTGTTTATATATTTTTTGTCTTAAATCTCTACAAATACCCGACTGTGACTATCCGAATGTGTGCCCTAGCTTATCCTACTATTAAAACCAAAAGAAACATTATAAAGATCTGTTCCCAAAGCAATCTGAAGTCAAACTGTGCTTAAAAATCAAAACTAGTTGTGGTGTATAACACTGAAGTTTTCAGTTAAAGCTTGTAAAATTTAATAGTAATGCTTTATGTATTACCCAAGCCAAAGTACTAAGCTTTAACCAGAGCCTATTCACGATGTGCATTTGTAAATATTCAATCAATAATCAATTTCCCAATGCAAAGGCCTTTTCCCAAAGTTGAAGAGTTGAAAACTCAATTTGGCCTGTCTTTATTCCATCCCTACTCCTTCAAACGGCTCTGCATCAAAATCCTTTGTCAAACCGACTTCTCCTCCCACTTTCCATTGTTCTCCTGGCCCTCCACCAATCAGACCCCTGTAGCTCTCCTATCTGTCCTCGCTAAGGTAGAGAAAATCTGTTGCTCCAGCATAAAAAGCCCCAGCACAGCTCACAGATCTCTCTAGCTTGAAGGGTCACGCCGGTCGGGAGTGGAGACGTTACGTCCGTGGTTTCCATGCCAGGCAAAATGGTAGTGGTTGTAAGTAACTAGTTTGACTTTAGAAGTTTATCTTTAGGACCCCCCAATTCTAAATTTATAGTCTAAAGTAAATTAACCTCTAGCTTAAGAGTCTTTATGGTTGGTAAGCCTTATCGGCATTGCTGGTCTTTACCTCCATAACGTTAGAGTAGGCATCTCTTCCTGAAAAGCCAGTTTCATTCTTTGTTCATTTCTTAAATGTAAACAAAGGGACGGTTTGATCCTCGCGTGGAAAAATAACTGCGGGACGACTTAAAAACTACAGTTGTCAAATATAGTTGCAACTTAGCGGACGCGGTTCAGCTTGCTGGGTATTCCAGGATTGGAACCCAAGATAAAAATGCTTTTTCTAATCTAAATTAAGAGTGTTTAAGAATCAACTTCGTTGTTCTTGATTATTGTGAATTTCAATTGTAAATTCTGGTAAATTTGTTTTTGCAAACTTGAGAAAGCTTGAACTAGTGAACTTTAATGTAAAAGTGTTTATTTTTTCATTTTCTGATGTTTTAAAATAAAAACCAAGAGGTTTTAAACCTCAGGTTCGTTCCCTAGTAGATTAATTGTTTTTAAGTGTAAACTATTATGTAGCCCTTTTAGCTTTTGTACTTCGTTTAAACAGTTAAATTAATCCACCGTTGGTGGCAGTGTGATTACCGGTAGCATTAAGGTTAGGCCTAGAATAGGACACCGACGCTCCATCCCCCAAGCCGGGACTGTAGCCCATGCGTGTACTCACCCGTAAATTGGTCGGGTTGTACGAGATCACGTGACACTACATCATGGGTACATCCAGTATCTCTTAGTACTAAACATGTGGTTCCGTTGACGGCCCATTCGTGAATATGTTTAGGTAACACTAATTCGGGAGGGGCAGTATTTACAAAATTACTGTCTGCGACGGTGGCTACTTTTTCAGCCGCGATGTGGTAGCGGCACTCGTTTTTTCGGTGCCCAGGGCGTTTGCAGTAAAAGCAACTGCCATCGTACTGACGTGGCCGGTCAAACTCACGGTTATGGTTAGCACTAGGGGCAGTGTCCCTACCAGGGGCGTCAGTTTTAGCTAAGACAGTTCCAGCCGGATTAGCTGTCGAGGTGTGGTTACGTCGGTTACCACGCTGTTGGCCAGAAGGTTTAGAACCTTGGTTTGACGTTGCAGCTATGGGCTGTGTTTTGGCTACACGAGTGGCAGTTTCGGTAGCAATCTGCTTGTTTCGAGTGGTATAATCGTCCCACAGTTGGGCTGCTGCTTCGGCCAACGTACCCGTCTTAATTTGATCGGGGATCCATTTTCTGAGGCGGTTATAGGGCAAGATTTGTAAAATTGCTATAAGAGCATCAAATTAACAAGTTTGTCAAAATCTCTGTTAACTTTGGCGAAGTCAAGCCATCGGGAAAACGAAGTTTTCAACTCAAATGCATAGTCGTGGTACTGCATTTCTTGGTCTCTCTCGAGTGAACGAAACTGCATTTGTAATGACTCTTTGGTCTGGACAAATCGGGCAAGGAATATTTTAACTACTTCGTAATCGAGCATTTCCGTGTCGGAAAGCTGGTCGCAAACTTTGACTAGTACTTCTCCCATTAACGGTAACAAAGCTGTTGTCCATTGGTCCCTGGGAATTTTTTGACTAATCATGATTCTCTCAAATATTTTCAATAAACTATTAAACAAGCTTAAGTTTAAACAAGCCTTTTTGAGGTCTTTGTTGGGCAAGTCATGAATGATTTCGTCTAGTTCATCCATGTTGGACATTTTTGTTTTTAACGTTAGACGGGTTCAAAATAAAGCTTATATATTTAAACCAAAATTAAATGCAGCCGCATATTAATTTGAACGTTAATTTTGGACAGAGCGAATTATTAAAAAAACTTCTGTACCAAATCCAGCAAGTTTATACACAAAAATACACTTTCAATGACCCCTAGCACTCTGGTTTTGGGCGTCCACTTATTCATTAATCGAACAACATCAGCAACTTTACCCGGTTTAACTGGATTTGGTTGAGCTGGGGGAGCGCAGTTAGCTCCGTTTGGAGCAGCGTTAACATTTACGTTAGCAGTGTTTAGCCAGGCTAATTCTAACTGCTTGTCGAGTTTAGCTAGTTCGATAGCACTCAGACGTTCGGTAATTAAAGCATCTTTATCTTTAATTTGGGCCTCTTGGTCCTTAAGGGCAAGTTCATGGGCACGTTTTTATCACCTTCCGATACTTCTAAGGCCCTTAATTTAAGCTCCTCCGCTTTGAGAAAAAGCTCACTTTCTTTTACGGCTAGTTCTTTTTTTGCTAAAATCGTAGCCTCTCTCTTTTCTATAGCGTTAGCTAGTGCGTCAGAGAGTTCGGTCAAATCAAGTTTCCCGTCTTCGAGGGCTGCTCGTAAGATTTGTAATGATTCACTTCTAGATTCACTTACAGTAAATCCTAAGTTTAAACAAGCCTTTTTTGAGGTCTTTGTTGGGCAAGTCATGAATGATTTCGTCTCATCCTTGTCGGACATTTTTGTTTTTAACGTTAGACGGGTTCAAAATAAAGCTTATATATTTAAACCAAAATTAAATGCAGCCGCATATTAATTTGAACGTTAATTTTGGACAGAGCGAATTATTAAAAAAAACTTCTCTACCAAATCCAGCAAGTTTATACACAAAAATACACTTTCAAGGACCCCTAGCACTCTGGTATGTGAATATCTGAAATACATAAATGTTCTCAACTACAATACTCGGCTTGGCGGCCTTTAAGCATATCCTATGCACACTTACCCTTTTACACACAATCGCTGTGTTGTCAGTCTGTCCTTCCTGTTCTACCGTAGTACGGGAAGTACGGCACTGAAATTTGGCAGTAGATCGTCTCTGGCGGTCTAATCCACTGGGACCTTGGTTGGCACACACAAAATCCACTGCTTGGCTGCACGGAGCGCTTGATTCCTCCACGGACAGCTTCTCCTGCAGCATTGGGTTTGGGGGAGACGTCTCACGGCAGGAGGGCCTCTCTGGAAGTGGCAGCTGTTGCTTCCTGGCGCTGGCAGTTGTATTGGCTACTAGGCGGTGTTTTGCCCCGTTTTTGAAGGCAGGGCAACTTCTGCTTCGTGATCTTACTTTACGGGATCACTGGCATGTGCTTCGTGGCCTTCGACGGGACCACAGACATCTAGTTGGACTGGACTTGCATCCTTCTAGAAACTTGGCATGGTAGTATGGCAGGGGGGAAACGCTTGTCGGGAACAGCACCTGTTGATCCCACCACTGCCACCAAGTTGTAGCGGCGGACGCACTATTTACTATTACAATTGCACATCACTATTTACAAATGCACATCGTGAGTAGGCTCTGGTTAAAGCTTAGTACATTGGCTTGGGTAATACATAAAGCATTACTATTAAATTAAATAAGCTTTAACTGAAAACTGCAGTGTTATACACTACAACTAGATTGGTGAGGGGGGAGGGAGGGGGATTCGAAGTTTTAAGCACAGTTTGACTTCGGATTGCTTTGGGAACAGATCTTTCTAAGATATATTGTTTTTTTATTGAAGGGCAAGCTAGTAGAAACATTCGGATGGGTCCAGTCGGGTTTTGGTAGAGATTTAAAATAAACATATATACACAAAAATTTGTGTCCGGTGATTACCGATGTCGAATTATTTCGGACTAATGGTTGCGTTCTGGGGGCAAAAGATTATTAATGAAGTATAAAAAGGATAAATAAACTAGCTTAGTAAATGCTATAACGTGTCAAGTTAAGTTGGATGAATAACTTTAAAATTATAAGACAGGTAACGATCGTGGTGGACATTTTTCATAGAAGTTGCTGCAGTTCAACACAATAAAAAATATCACACTTTAAAAGTTATCTGTATCCACATGTATGTGAGGTTAAGTACCATAAATGGAAGCCCCTCCTAAACTACAACTAAGCTAGTGTCTTTGGGCTTTTTGCCATAAAAAGAAATCAATAAAAATCGAAATACAAGATACAAGTTTACAATAATGGCGGTCATGATGAAGGAGCGCTGCGGTACTTTTGGAGTCGTTTTTAAATGACGATAGGGAAAGTTCTGGATGGAATTCTTGAGATCGGGCTTCCCGAAGACTTAGATAACGTGTTGATCTATTAAACAGTTGCAAGATGGGCCGTTTCTGTCCATTAATAAAAATTCGGCGAAAGGTATAAGACCGAGGTCTTTTTGGCGTTTGAAGCGTTCAAGAAAAAAAATTTTCTTCGAGTTTTTTGATCTTTGGAGGTCATGTATCCTCTCCAATCGTTTTTTCGGCAAGCCGACATTACACCATTTATGGTACTTAACCTCACATACATGTGGATACAGACAACCATTTTTGAGTGTGATATTTTTCTGATATTGAGTGATATTGAGTGATATTGAGTGTGAACGATAGCAAGACTTATGAAAAATTTCCACTAAGATCAAAACGTTGTCCCTTAACTTTAAAGGTAGCATCCAAATTAACTTCATGCGTTTTAGCATTCAACTGAGCTAGACTGTTTATCTATTTATTTAACCTTTTTATATAATGTTTTGCCCCCAGAAACTCTGCCATTAGTCCGAAATAATTCGACATCGGCATTCTACCGGACACGAATTTTAGTGTATATATGTTTGTTTTAGTTCTCCTCTAAAACCCGACTGTGACCACCAGAAAGTTACTACTAGCTTGTCCTACTATTAAAACCAAAAGATACTTAAAAAGATTTTTTCCCAAAGCAATCCAAAAGTCAAACTGTGCATAAACTCCGAATCCTCAATTTAGTTGTGGTGTATAACACTGCAGTTTTCAGTTAAAGCTAATTAAATCTAATAGTAATGCTTTATGCGTTACCCAAACCCAAGTATTAAGCTTTAACCAGAGCCTACTCACGTTGCAATCATGTAAATATTTATTCAATAGTCAATATTTCAAAGTAAAGGCCTTTTCCCAAAGTTGAAGAGTTGAAAACTCAATTGGGCCTGTCTTTAGTGATTCCCTACTCCTTCAAACGGCTCTGCACCAAAATCCATTGCCAAACCGACTTCTCCCACATTCCATTGTTCTCCTGGCCCTCAGCCAATCAGACCCCGCAGCATTCCTGCTCGTCCGCGCGAACTTCCGGTCTCTAGCATAAAAAGCCCCCTCACCCCTCCCTCCCTCCAGCTCACAGCTCACAGATCTCTCAAGCTAGAAGGGTCACGCCAGTGGAGACATCACGTCCGTAGGATGCCATGCCGGGCAAAATGGCAGTGGTTCGTATGTTTGTAGTTTAGCTTTTGAAAATTTTATTTAGGACCCCCCCCCAAGTCTAAATATATAGTTTGAAAACGAGCGCCACCGAAAAACGCTAGTTTTTCAAAAATTTGAAATTTTTTTCTTGAGGCACCCAAAATGCCTCGTTGGTGACAATCCCGCCGTTTTTGCAATAATGGTCCGAATCGGCCCAAATTTTCCACGTCCACAGCCTGTCCAAATACAAGCCTCTAGGGGAAGCCCGACTCCGGACTTTCCATCTAGAAGACACTCAAATCTACATTTGAAGTTCGACCTAAACCATCAGCAGCGCTCCTTCATCATGGCCGCCATTATTAAAACTTGTATTTATGTATTTTTATTTAATCCTTTTCCTTTTAGGGCAAAAAGCCCGAACACACTAGCTTAGTGCATTTTAGGAGGAGCTTCCTCTGCGAAGGTACTAAACCTCGATCTTATGTACAGACAACTATTTTTTTTGAGGTGTGATATTTTTCATTGTGTTTGAACGATCGCAACTGCTATGAAAAATTTCCACTTAGATCAAACGTTGTCCTTTAACTTTAAGGTTAAACCTCCAATTTAACTTCATGTGTTTTAGCATACAACTAATTTAGACTATTTATTCATTTATTTAGCCTTTTATAATAATCTTTTGCCCCCAGAAACGCTGGCATTAGTCCAAGTAATTAGACATCTGCATTTTGCCGGACACGAATCTTAGTGTATATACGTTTGTTTTAGTTCTCCTTTCAGCCCGACTGGACCCATCCAAATGCTACTGCTAGCTTGATATGCTATTAAAACTAAAAGCATTCTTAAAAAGATCTGTTTCCAAGCAATTCCGTAAGTCAAACTGTGCAAAAACTTCGAATCCCCCTTTTTTTGCCCCCCTCCCCCCGCCAAAACTAGTTGTGGTGTATAACACTGCAGTTTTCAGTTAAAGCTTGTAAATTTAATAGTAATGCTTTCTGCATTACCCAAAGCCAAGTATCAAGCTTTAACAAGAGCCTATTCACGTTGCAAACATGTAAACATTCATTCCATAGTCAATAATTCAAAGTAAAGGCCTATTTCCCAATCTTCAATTGAGTGAAACTCAAAACAGGCCCATCTTTACATGTCTTTACTCCTTCAAACGGCTCTGCACCCAGTCCCTTTGTTCAACTGACTTCTCCTCCCACTTTCCATTGTTCACAAGGCCCTCAGCCAATCAGACCCCCGCAGCTATCCTCGACGTCCGCGCGAACTTCCGGTTATGTGTATAAAACCCCAGCACCAGAACGCAATCGTTAGCACAGCTCACAGATCTCAAGCTAGAGAAGGGTCACGCCAGTCGGGAGTGGAGACGCCATGTCCGTAGGATGCCATGCCGGGCAAAATGGCAGTGGTTCGTATGTTTGTAGTTAGCTTTTGAAAATTTAATTTAGGACTCCCCAAGTAGAAATTATAGTTTAAACTTTAACTTAAACTCTCTAGCTTGGAGAATATTATGGTGGTGACGCCTGTAGCGGCATCTTAGGTTCTTTCACCCCATAACGTCAGAGTGGTTCTCTTTCTAAAAACCAAATTCTTTCTTATTTGTTTTAAACATTAATTAAATAACTGACGGTTTGATCTTTATGTGCGATTCATTGTTTATTCACTCCAGACGGACTTTATAAGTAGCCGCGGCTTTTATAATTTGAGGAGTTGACTTCTAAACAGCAACTCTGGGAGGTTTAAGGCTCTGTTTTATCACTTAGAAACAAAACTGTGAAACGGTTGACCTTTCATGCGTGTTTGAAACATACTGTTTGATAGATTGTAACCCGCCGAGGCTGTTCAATCTTGCGGACGACTCAAGCGAGCGTTCAGTATTGCTTTTTCTACTTGAAAATTTAAATTGATTGTTTATTCAAAACACAAGTGTCGTTTTGTAGAATCGTGTGAATTACGAAATGTAAATTCAAACGTTTTGCTTTTAAATACTTTATTTCAAAAGCTTTCGTGCAAACTAAATGTAAAGTGTGCTTTTCATTCCCTGTTGTTAAAATAAAACCAGGAGTTTTAAACTTCAGTTCGTTTGCTAGTTGATTAATTGTTTTAGTGTAAAATAAATATGTAGCCCATCTTTAGTTTTAGCTCTTGATAAACAGTTAAATTCCATCGCTGGTGGCAGTGAAATACCAGCAGTATTAAGGTTAGGCCCCTTTAATTAGGACCCGTCGCTCCATCCCCCATGCTGGGACTGTAGCCCATGCTGTGCTTATGCCGTAAAAGTCAATATAATCACCGCAACACCTTAAGCTAAATCTCCGTGTCAAACCAGGAAACCGGGGGCGTTACAAGCACCTGAGCCGTCGTAGCGTCCGCCGTTACAAGTTCAAAACTTAACTTCAACTCTCTAGCTTAGAGGAAATTATGGTGGTGACGCCTTAATCGGCATATGAAGTTCTCTCACCCCATAACATCAGAGTGGTTCTCTTACTAAAAACCAAAACTTTTCTTATTTGTGTTAAATGTAACTTCAATCCAAATAACTGACGGTTTGATCTTTGTGTGGGATTCATTGGTTAATTCACTCCAGACGTACTTTATAAGTAACCGCGGCTTTTATAATTTGACGAGTTGGCTTCTAAACAGCAACTCTGGGAGGTATTAAGGCTCTGTTTTATCACTTAGAAAAAAACTGTGAAACGGTTGATCTTTCATGCGTGTTTGAAACATACTGTTTGATAGACATACTGTTTGATAGACATACTGTTTGATAGACATACTGTTTGATAGACTGTAACCAGCCTGGGCTGTTCAGTCTTGCGGACGACTCAAGTGAGCGTTCAGTATTCCTTTTTCTATTCGAAAATTTAATTGATTGTACATTCAAAACACAAGTGTCGTTTTGTGGTAACGTGTGAATTACGAAATGTAAATTCAAACTTGTTGCTTGTTGCTTTTTCATAAGAATTTATTCAAAAGCTTTTCGTGCAAACTAAATGTAAAGTGTGCTTTTCATTCCCTGTCGTTAAAATAAAACCAGGAGTTTTAAAACTTCTGTTCGTTTGCTAAATGATTAATTGTTTAAGTGTAAAATAAATATGTAGCCATTTTTAGTTTTATCTCTTGATAAACAGTTAAATTCCATCGTTGGTGGCAGTGAATCAGTATTAAGGTTAGGCCCCTTTAAGTAGGACCCGACGCTCCATCCCCATGCTGGGACTGAAGCCCATGCTGTGTTTATGCTGTAAAAGTCGATATAATCACCGCTACACCTTAAACTGAATCTCTGTGTCAAACCAGGAAACTGGGGGCGTTACAAGCACCTCAGCCGTCGTAGCGTCCGCCGTTACAAGTTAAAAGATAAATTGAACGAACTGTGACACAAAATAACATCGACCATCAGTGAATCTCTCTGGGAAGACGTGGAGCAATTTGTTAGTCACAGAGTAGGGAAACATTTGTAACGAACCGAAACTCGACACATCCGGAAATTACAAGCCATCGGAGTACACCCAATTTCCTACCAAAAAGTCACCCCAAGCTATAAAAATGAGCTCAATCGCAATGTTACGTATGTTCTCAGCCTTTCTCAATATCAACCTAATGAACAAGAGTTAAAAGCATTTTGAATCTGGGACCAAAATTCATCCCCATCTTTCCACATCATGACGCCAATAACCTTACTAACTTAATCGCAGATGTACAGCACATTTTAGGCAGTTTCTCATGGGACCCCGCTACCCGACACCAATTAAAAAGTGCCATTTTAGAAAAACCCAATAAATCACAACCGAACCTTACTCCAAAACAAGCAGAAGCCCTTCGATTACTAAAAAACAACAAAAACGTCACAATCTGTGAAGCAGACAAAGCCGATGTCACCATCCTAATTGACACAGTTGATTATGATTTGAAGATTCTCATTGAGCTAAAAACATAAAAAATGTACAGGCAGATCTCGTACAATCCCAAGACTTACATGACAAATCAGATCACCTCTGAACTATAAAAGATCCACAGTGAAGGATTAATGTCCAAAACTGAAACCCAACGCTTAAAACCAAAACAGCAACAACAGCTACCGTTTATATTTGGACAAATTAAGAAACACAAAGAAGGAAACACCCTGAGGCTTATTACTTCAGCAAAAGGGGGCCCCATCCAGAACACCGACTGACTTGTGACTGAACGCTTCCAAAAATACATCTGGGGCCAAGATCGCTTACGCCACACCCAAGACTTTATCACGCCACTTAAGGCAATCAAGCTAGAGGACGATGACATATTCACATCCTTCGACGTCGTTTCCCTGTTCCCGTCCCTTTCCCACAAGCTGATTTTGGAAATGCTCGACAAAGCAGCCACGAATTAGACGTTCCAGCTCAGGAACACCTAACCACCAGAAAACTTCTCAAACTAGTCCTATCCTCAATCTATGTCAGTTTCAAAGACAATTTTTACCAGCAAATCAGTGGAGCACCCATGGGGTATTCACTGCTCGCCAATTTTAGCTGAGCTAGTTATGCAAAACATCAATGACCTTGTTCACACCTCCAGACCTAACCACAAATTGTGGGCCAGATTTGTTGATGACGCATCATTAAGAAGCAAGAGACACCTGCCATTCTAGACCTGGTCAACAATTGGCACCCAGATATCAAATTCACCAACGAGGAAGAAAAAAAGAGGCACCCTCCCCTTCCTTGACGTTGAGATTTCGAGAAGGCAGAACAAAATCTTTTTTCAGCCATACAAAAAACCCAGTAGCATCAGACAGGGGCATTCCGTATCGCTCAGGACATCCCACCACCCAACTGCAAGCCATTGCCCAACAAGAAATAGCAAGAATAATAGTCAACTCCTCACACCCACACCTTGCTCAACCCCACATCATGAAAGCAAAAGAAAAATTCATTCGCCTAGGACACCCAGCCCAGGCTATCAACAGAGCCATAAAGAAAGCTTTCCATAAGCATTCCCACCAAAACCAAGAAAAGCCCATCCCAGATGAAAAATCAGAACGAGTCCCACTCACATATGTGAGAAAAATAAGCGAACCAATCCAGAAAATTATGAAAAAACATAACACCATGTGCTACGCTAGAAACTCAACCAATCTGAAAAACATCCTGCATTCTCGACCGCCCACCACCAAGGACAATGAAACAATCCTCTCTAACCAAGAGCCTGCAAACATACCTGATTCACTACCCATACTGCAACAACAAAATGATCTCCCTCACTCCTACAAAACTCGCAGCAAAAACAAAACCAGACATAACGCACAACTTCAAGGCAAAACCACCGAGCCACAAGACACTAGTCAGATACCAGATAACCCTGACCCAGTGGTTGCAAGAAAACTACTGGCACCACACTGCCCCAAAGCCAAGGCAGCAGTGTACAAAATTCCATGTAGTGAGTGCCCTGCCATCTACGTGGGAGAGACAAGGCGAGGAGTACACGTGCAGTTACTGGACCACATCACAGCCACTTGAACAGGAGACACCACCAATGGCATAGGAGCCCACCATGACAACACAAAGCACTCCATAACTGGGAAGGCACCGCTACTCTCCTGACCTCCAACTCAAGCAGTGACAGCCACCTCAGAGCCCTAGAATCAATTTCCATAAACCATCTAGAAAAAAGAAATATCCCTCTAATGAACCTCCAACCACCTTCACACCCCACCATCAACCAACTAGTCCACCCAAAAATCCAGAGTCTCCTTGATAAAAAATGGAAGATCAACAACGCCGTCAACAGCAACGCCAACGACGCACACGTCCCGCGCCATAGAGATCAGTGGTCGCGAGCGCTGAACTCAAGACGCTCCAAAAATCATCCACTACAATGTAACGACAGCCAACGAACAACAATAAGAACGCCTGAGGAAGAAAGACGTCGTGCAATTTAAAAATTGTCTTTCGAAAATTTAGCATATCACGAACAATAACAGGTGATAAAACTCTGAAAAAGCGTAATTTCTACGTCAATCATGGAGAGTGCAATAAAAACAGGTAATGTATATTTTCGGTTGGGCAACAAAAACTATCTTTAACCAGCCTTGCTGGTAAGATACGTTTTCCTTGTTCTCCTCTCATCAACTTCACATCAAGGTAAGGTAGAACTCCCTCTTATACTTTTCTCTGCTGTCATCTTGATAGCTGGCCTCCAGTTGGAAACCTTCTTTAGCGAATTTTCGAACTTGTTTTTCTTTACTGCCGTAAACACGTCATCCACATACCTCTTCCAGATCTTAACTCCCTTCATGGATTTCATAACAATTTGGTCCATGTGTTGTAGTACCATCTCCGCTATTATTGGGGAGCTGGAGTTACCAGAAAAGGAGAGACCAGAAAAGGTGTACAAACCAGGGTGGTACAACATATGGCTAACGTGAGGAATGAAAAGGATGACAACGGCATCGCAGTCCACTGCAAATCTTTGAAGCATGAGGTAGACTGGAAAGGCACGAGTACTTTTCTCAAGTCAAATTCGGCACGAGATTCCCACCTCCGATGCTTTAAATCACTTGCTATTCAACAACATGAAAAGAACGGGGGGCTTTTGATGAATATCCAAGGCCCAGCTTTCCTTAGAGTTACACACCTGGTTAGAAGAGAACTCGACGAACAGTTGAACCATCAATGGGGTCTCACGAGTACACAGCTCATGCAGCCCAATAAATACGGGAGGCAACAGGCGCGGCCAAATTTGAATGCAAAAGTGTGCAAAGCAGACGACGAAGCAAACAATGATGTAGTTCATGTAGAAAGCCAGAAAAATCTTCGAAGCCTGATGAATAGAAAGCCAGAAAAATCCTCGAAGCCTGGCAAAGATATCTGGGTGATATCGACAATTTACTGGACTGAATGTGAGTCCGTGAGCCTATAAGCTCAGTCTGTCATCCTTCTGTTGGCGTCACAAGCACAGCAGAAGACACATGGTACCACCTAGTGACAGAAACGTGTACCACTCAGAGCAGACGACGCGTAGCTCCATTACAGAAAAATCTCGTTAAGTCCTATCAACTCTCTAGTAGGCTATTGAAGCCTACCAGAGAAAGCTAGATAGGTGTTTTTTTACGCGTGTATGTTAATAAAAACTTAAAGAAAGGAAGGGCGCCATACCTTAATATATAAAACTCCATTGATAAACCAGTCAAAATTATGAATCGTTACCGATTTTTCAATATTCATTAAAGTTTTTTTTAATTAAAAAATGACTGTTTCGTTGCATTTAAGAAATAAGTACTTAAAAGAATGTAGACTAGAAAGCTGCAAATTTGGAATACGATGTGTGTATGTTTGGGTTTTCAATTTTATAATTTTTTGTGTAGGCAAAATCTTGATTATTAACAGCGTGGGGGAAGAGAGGGTGTTTTTTTTTTTTACCATTCGCCTATGCAGGGAGCCATGTAGACGGGTTGGACATTTTATGTTGTTTTCAAATCCTAGGTTGTCGTACCAAAAAAGATGCCGACCGTTGGCCTACAGAAGCGAAGTAACATGCAACTGTAGAAATGAAAAGACACAAAAAAAGATGAATCTGTAAAGAAAAAGTAAAGACATATCAGAAAAAAAAACAATAAATTATACACTTAAAATTTTAAAAAAATAAAGAAATAAACACAAAACTACTTTACTGCTCAATAGATGTAGACTTATGATTTTACTATTAAAAATAAAATAAATGGAAAGAGCTTTGACATAGTATCATGTACTTACATTACTGAAAGAAAAGAAGATAATGTTCGATTTTACGTACGTTGATTCCTCCGCTGGTTGGCTTAAGTCCCATTTTTGTGGTTCTCAGTAATGTGGAGTTAAAGCGTACAACCTTCCTAGTACATTTAGTGGTAGAATCGGTAGTGGATGGTTGTTCCGTCATTGGAATCATTTCGTCTTGGTGGAGGTGGAGGCCACGAAAATGAGAGTTTTTACTACCGTTCTCATTTACTGGTTAAAATGATGTTTCTTCAGTTGATTCCGTCTGAATGAGAGGTGGTGGAACTCGAGGCAATGGTGGAGTATTATGAGACGTGTTGGTGGTGATTACCGGTATTTCGTAAGCAGGTGGGAACCCGAGTATACCCACCAGTTGTTGGTTGTACAACTTCGTAGTTTCGCAGGCCAAAATGGCTCACACCCCACCAAAGACAGCGGCCAACGTGATATTCAAAGCGACTATTCTGTATGGAGCCATCACGCCAGAATGAGCGGGCAAATCGAAAGATACGTTGCTGTCGTATTGTTTTGAATTCCTGGACAACAGTTGACCAAGGAGCTGGTGAAAATTTGACGTGATGCTCAGCCAACTCAGCCAGAGGACAGTCAACTGTACACAAAACTCGAAAAACAGATAACATAAAAATAGACTCTCACCATGCGCATGACACATACGTTACATGAATCGCATGCAGAGGCAGAATCCGCCGCCACTGAGTCATCCCTTACATGCATCTCTAATTGCCGTTCCTTATCAGGGCCACCAAGAGGCGAGGGCTAGTGGTGCACTTTACGCCAGGCCCGAGGCCAACACCTACACCCAGAACCTGATAAGGGGTTTTTAGGCCATGGGCCTAAACCTACCAAAAAAAAGGATGGCCCAACGGGGAACTCAAACCAGTATTAATTTTAATACGGGTTTGGAGGGAGAGATTGTTTTTTAACTGCATTTTAAATTTAAACCAAAATGGATAGTGCACGAGTTCTACAAAAAATGATTTGATCCAATCTGAGGGCAACAAATACAGTATAAATACAGTTCTGGCCAGGAATTGAACTCTTCCATGACAATGAGCACGCACGGCTTGAAGCACGGGTTGCACCATTGGAGTCCCCTTGGGTTACAGATAAGGCCCGATGAGATCCAAGGAAATTCTTCCAATTGCGAGGTCCAGATGTATTCAGGAGTCAAGTAGGATTTGAATACGAGGTTTGCAGGTCTGACAAACTTCGCAGCTGCTTACGAGTTACGAACTCTACAACATCCTTTCTCACGCCAACTCACCCAACCAACTCTTAAAAAGCATTTTGAGAGTTTTAAACATTCCAAAAAATGGCCTGTCAGTGTTGTTGAATGGCTTGCAGAAATTGCCAAGGGGATGAAATGTTTTGGATAAAAATGCTTCGGAAAAATTCGTTATGGGTAAGTTTTAGGAAATAATTGGGACCGTCTCTGTTCTGATCGTCTTGTATATTTCTTGGAACACAATTTGTTACTCTCGCCATTTCAGTTGGGGTACCGGAACCAGAAAAACTCTGGTAAACTGTTAAGAATTTTGTCCAAAGAATGACTCCTGCCATGGAAGTGGGAAGCATTGCCTTGCCATTGCCTTGGACATTTCTAATGCTTTCAACTGTGCCAGGTACTCGAAGTTCCTTTCCGAGCTCCGAAGACTAAATGTCTCAGATAATGTGTATCATTTGATTGAAGACTTTTTGAGTGGAAGATCTGTTTGCTTGGGAAGCCAAACCATTCCTACAGAAAGAGGTTGCCTACAAGGTTTTTGTTTAGGCCCTGTAAATTTGCTTTTTATCGTGGAGGAGATTTTACAAACAATCAGGGCATATCCTGATGTAGACGCTGCTTCACAAGCTGTTGCTGACGATGGTCACACTCGCTTAGACTTCTGTTCAAAAGCTTGAAGAGTTGTGGATATTAGTTGCAGTACATCTTAATTTGTGGGCTACTGCTAACAAGCTTTGTTTCAATGCAAAGAAAACCGCTACGCTTTTTCATCCTTCAAGGTATATACACAAAGAAAACATTCATGGCCCTTACTTAAGAAAATCCACATTACACCACACTCAAGTCGCGAATTTTTAGACCACCCTTCCCTCGGATAGCATATGTTGTCTCGGATTCCAGCTCGATGCAAAGTTCTTATGGGACCACTATCTTGATATGTTGAAAGCAAAGGCGGCCCCTATGGTAAAATCAATTAGGGTAAAGAGTATGACAGGCTTTGGCCAGAACAAGAAGAGGCTTGCAGGCTCCATCAAGGACTCTACTCGATTTTATCTTCAGGGCATGGTGTCTCCAAATTTCAGCGCCGTAGAGAAGCAAGGGGATCAAACATTTAAGAAAATAGAATGCAAAACCGATGCTGGGACGCCCCACTGCTTCGAGGTAATTGCCTCGAAGCAGTGGGGCATCCCAGCATCGGTTTTGCATTTGATCCCCTTGCTTCTCTACGGCGCTGAAATTTGGTGACACCATGCCCTGAAGATAAAATCGAGTAGGGCCTTTCATGGAGCCTGCAAGCCTTTTCTTGTTCTGGCCAAAGCCTGTCATACGCTTTCAACCTATAGCACTTTTGATTCTTGGCGGGGTTCTTCCATGTTCATCTTTAGCATTTGAGCAGTCCACACATTGTTACGATCTTTTCCTTCGGTTACGAGAAGAAAGTTTCCCCTTCCTTATTCATCTACCCATCACCGAGAGTGAAACACAAGATTGCTGTCTATAAAGAGAGAACCTGCTCCAGAACCAGCGTTTTTAAGGATGGATCGAAGACTGTAGATGGCACGGGTTGCACCTTTTTTTACAAGCAGTCTGAAGTTTTGAAGAAGAAACTTCGGATTGACAATGATAACGAAATTATTACTTAACGTCGGCTGGGTGAAGGCTCACAGTGATATTTTCAGAATGAATCGGCTGATCGAGCTGCTAAGGATGCCACAACTCTAGATGACTGCTGCCTGCTCGAAAACAGATACATTGAATGCTTGGTAGAAGTGCTGTATTCAGTCTGATAAGGGAAGAGCTCTTTTCCGCTTTTTGCCGAAAGTTGCCTTTGAAGAGCTCCTACTTCCGTTCAAGACAGTATAACTAATTACTACTCACGGTAACTTTGGAAGCTATTTACAGCGCATTAAACAGAAAACTGATCTCAGTTGTGCTTATGGCTTTCCCATCGAGGACCAGCAACATATCTTGCAAGGATGTGATCTACCATTCAGAAGTGAAGCTAGAGCAACCTTCCTCTGAGATGGGGCGCCTGCCGGCTTTAATTGGGCAGGGATGCTGCCGTTGTGAAAAAATGTGAAAATTTGCTAGTGGCAAAATAATACGTGAAAAATGTGAAAAAATGTGAAAAATACGAGTGTTGGTGCGGAAAAAAGGCAAAACGCACAAACGAATTAAAAACAATTAAATTATCCGCCCTAATTTTGGGCCTGGAATTACGTAGGCATGTCTGGTTAGAACACACAAAAGAAAATTGGTTGGTTTACGGGCGGAGTTACTTTTTGCTTTCGCTCTCTTGAGTGAAATTACAGAGAAATTACAATGGTTACTGGAAAAGAAAAATTTTATTAAAGAAATGTGAAACTGGTGATATATGAAAAGGAAGAAATAGTGATACGAAAGTAGGTACAGTTCCGGTAAAAAATAACGCCCTTTTTCGTTATATCGAGAGCCCTAATAACAACCATGGAGAAATTCAGTTATCTCGAAAACTACTGGACGGATTTTCATGAAACAAAGACTGAACCGCTTATTAGATTGTCTACTATAGTTCTACCCTTATTAAATACTACGTTAATTTGACTGAAAATAATTGACCGAACGAGAAAAATTTAATAATATCTGATGATATCTCTAAAACCAGTGGAAGGATTTTCATGAAACAAAGTCTGAATTGCATATTATATTTTTCTGCTGAATATTGCATGTCATACGTATAGAAATATAGCATATATCATAACAATTAAACCAGTTTTTGTTTTATTCAATTCTATCCAGTAATATATGAGATATATTATTAGTTATCAACTCGTGTTGCTCGCTCGGCCAATTATATTTGGCTACTTACTATTACGTGTAATACATATAGAAACGTAGCTGATATCATAATAAGCAACCCCAGTGTTTGTTTCATTCGATTCTGTCCAGTAGTTTTCGAGATATCAACATTTCGGTCAGTGTCACATACTTTAATTTTGCATCTTCTTCCGTATAACGAAGGCGTTTTTTTTGACCGGAACTGTGCGTGAAAAATATGAAAAAATAAAAAAACAGGTATGAGAAAAATGTGAAAAAATGAAAAACGGGTATGTGAAAAATGTAAAAAAAAATTAAAAGTGGGAATGTGAAAAAATGTGAAAAAAGCTGGTACTCCCGGTAGCATCCCTGATTGGGTCCAGCCAGAGGCCTGCATACGGGATTATAGGAGGTCCTTTTGTAAACTTTTGCCAAAACTTATCTTAGATCACGAGATGTCTTACTTCTTTTTGTGGCTTGCCCACAAAAGATGTGCGTTGTGTTGTAATTCTTATTGTCGGTATTTTGCTACATCTTAACTCTTTACTTGTACTTAGTCTGATCAACTTTCGGCGTTTTACGTTATTGGCAAACACGTTTGTCTGGCTGAGGCTTGCCGTTTTCCCTCATGGGGCACCCTGGCGCCATGTTCTCTCGGATGGGTACACGCCAAATCGTAAAGCAGAAGGGTGAAAATGCTTTATAAAACGTATTACCCGAAAACTGGTTTGCTCGAAAAATGTTTTTATGAGAAATTAAAAACAATTTTTAGTAAAATTTTAGAAAATAACAAAATATTTAGGAAATTTTCGGGTTTTTGGGTGCGAAGGGGGCCCGGATGAATGAACGCTGACCCTAGGCCCGGTCCAACCTCTCGGCGACTCTGCTCCTTATAACACTGTAAATAAAAAATCTACTTTTAGGGAACAAAAAATATCACACGTTTACGAATAAAAATCGAAAATGATGTTACCGAAGGACATGATTTTGTAGCGTATTCAGAAGATACTCTGTGTTGCCAGGTCACTCTAAAAAAAAAAATGAAAAAGAAAAAGAAAAAACCACTTAAACAGAAAAGTTGAAGAAACGCAAACAAAGTTGAAAAAAATAAACTTTTATAGAGAAAAAGAACTTCTAACACATGCCAAACCGTAGGTGGAGCCACAAAACCTTCATCCTTTTGGAAGCAAACGTCTGAAGTCTAAGTAGTAAAATGTAATTAAAAAGAATGGATTATCGCTAACTGACAGATTAACGTAAACGTAACATGAAAAGTTATTACCAAACATCATAACACGAAGGTTGCAAAGTCGATCACACACACATAACGGGGTGGTTAGCCGGGAGCATGTCTTCGTGATGGTGGCTCGGATGAAAATTACCGAATGTGTGCAAAAATGAAGAATAAACCCGAATGTATCAAGGTTTAAAGGATCAGATGGACTCTAGCCAAAAATACAAATAGCATGAAGGTGCAAAACAATTACGACGCCTTCTTAAAAATGGCTTCTGTTATAACCTTGAACGTTCAGGTGCAAACCAATTAAATCGCCATCGTAAAAATGGTCCCTTTTTTAACCTTGAAAATCTGCCCCCCAACCCCCTTCAACT
>JAHWFP010192002.1:0-15216 GCA_023313725.1 Lithobius niger | reverse complement strand
GGGAAGCCACTCAAGCTGCACGACAGCATAATGCTTGTAATACCCATAACTCGTAAACGAATGATCAGAATTTCGTTCCATGTTTTGCTCTGGTCATGCCTTGCCAATGTCTACAAGTTTCAAATTTAAACATAGGTCCTACAAAGCATGGTTTAAAAGTTAGATGTTCGATGACCTTGAAAGACTATGTCAAGGTCAGTGCTAAATACATGATTCGTGGGGCCCCTATTCACCTTCATACCATGCAAGGTTTCACTGCTCTAGTATCAATCAGCTGGAATTGCCTGGGGTGTTCCGTCCTTTCTGCCCCACCCTGTATAGTTTGTAGTTTATATAGTTTATAACAACTAGAAATGTTTAATCTCAAGAAAGGTTATGTCGTTTCTTGTAACGCTTATACCATTGGCGGTCTTTACTACCTTAAAGAGTTTTCAATGATAGGTTTTGATTTAAAGCTGCAGTATCGAGTCAAAATTTCTTATAATGTTTTAAATTCTGATTTATCTGACAAGAATCATAATACCATATGGTACTGTGAATCTTACATCATTGGAGAAAAATTTAAAAACGATACTTTGGATACTCCGATTTCTAGTTTACTTGAACATATCCATTACCTTTTTTATTTGCATTCTCCTTCTCGAATGCTGTTCAATATAAAGAAAATTAAATTAAAGTTACCCGTCCGATTCGCTACCCACTGTGCAGCTCTACAGCGCAGCCTCGTTCATATATAAACTTGAGCGGAGCCAAGGAGGCCACCTTTTCTTCTCTACGCCCCGCTGTTCAAATATCGATCCGGCTATGCTACGGACAAAAGGAACGCCAAGGGACGGTTCCGCCGTTCCGGCTCCGCGTTCTGCCTCTCCCGTTCTGGCAGACCCATCCGCCACTGCAGTGGAAGTTCTTGAACTCTCCGCGGACCTCAAATCCCTGGATCCGCTTCCTCCGCTTGTTAATCCGTTCCTTTTCTGAGGTATCGGTTCCTCCTGATATGGAGGAAACTTCTCAGGTTTCCTGCGGACAGATTCCCCATTCCCCGGATGTCCGTTCTATACAGGCTGAACTTCCTAAGGCTAAGGGACGCTATGCTCGTCTGAAACTCAGCTTAAGGCTTGCAAGGTAGCAGCCAAACTTGCGTCCGCTTCCGTCACGCAAATCACTCCTTTGGACTTGTCATCATGCTCTTCTCGGCGTAGCGCTCACTCCGCCGTTTCGGGCCCGTCCTGTCCTTTATCCAGTTCCCAAGTGCATGAACTCATGGATTCATCCCTCTGGACCTTCAAACGGAAGGCTCCCGTCTCAGACTATACTTCGGCATGGCTAGACTCCGTTCAGAAGAAGCCACGTTCCGCGAACGACGATCCCTGGCCTTCCATTTCGGCACCAGCTATTGATCCTCCAGTAGAAGATGAAGACAATTACTACTCGCCTGATCCGTCCCTCCCGGAATGCCCCGATCCTCCTTACCCGGATGATCAGGACCCAACTGACATTCCGCTTCCGGATCTACTGAAAACTGTTGAGAAAATAGTTCCGGACTATTTTCTCTATAAACCACCTCAATCCGCCGAACCTTCCAATAAAAATCGAGGTTTGGCGACAGGATTTGGATTCGGTATACGGGACCAACTTCCGCACCAACAACCCTTACTGGGACAATTTACCACCTTACTTACGACACTTCTGCGCACTAGCGGCGTTCTTCTAGGTTACGGTTCCCCTCTCGAAATTGATAAGGAACCTCCACCACCACGTCCCGGATGAAAAAATTACTTCTTTCGTCCAATTGGCGAATGAACGGCGAACCCTTGGAACTTCTACACTTACCCGCAATCAGAATTTCTCACCGCGGACACGAAACTAGACTTTGGTTTCGCCCTAATTTTGCCACGTCGGGCTGCAGTTCCTGTGTTTGTGCTTCAAGATAACGATCACATTCTTCGCTAGAGCTACGTGCGGTGTTTCAAGCTAACGTCCTAAGTACCGCGGCCAACGCTCTGTGCGAGCGTCTTCACGCCGATCCTCCTCCTCAAGATACACAACAACTAGCGTTCCTTATCCACCATGTCTCCCGCAAAAGTTGCTTCGCCACGTACCACGCAATGGTTCACGCAATGGTACCACGCAATGGTTCACCAGGGCCTTGTTCAATTCGACTCTCCTTTTGCATGAAATAGCCCTCAATACAGCCTCGAACCTCCATGATTCCACCAGACATTTGCTCTGGAACCAGCCGATACACGAAATGGAATCACTATTCCGAGGTTTAATTCCTAAAGTCGCTCCTCATCTCGACATTTCCCGCAAGCCCCGACCTCATAAGAACCGACAACCGAAACGACAACTTCTACTTCTAACAAGGCACGTTACGATACGACCACTGACAACTGGCCTACGCACAAGGTTCCTGATCCGGCTCCACCAGTTTCTCCACGTTCCTCGTCGCCCTTTCCTGCACGTTCTCAAGGACGCGGACGTGCTCGATCCTTGGGACGTATCTCCACCTCCGACAGGCGACAACGTGCTCCATCTCGATCACTTTCCCGGAATCGAGACTCTTACAGACATTCCGTCGCCCCCACAAGTCATGGGAGGGCGACTACGGTTCTTCCTATCAACCTGGCAGACAATCACCTGCGACCCCAAGATCCTCTCAATCATTTCACTTGGCTTCAAACCAAAATTTTTGGTTCATCCACCGTTACAGGACCCGCCGTGGAATCGGGACAGTTCCGGTCCTTTAACCCTCCATCAGGAGATAAATACTCTCCTACACAAGGATGCAATTCGCATTCTTCACCCGCCCTTCACACCCGGTTTCTACAGCAGCATCTTTCTTTGTGAGAAATAATCGGAAGGCAATCAATTGATTTTCATCCTGAAACCTCTAAACAAATTCATAATCAACCCTCGTTTCCAGATGGAAACAGTTTCTTCAATCCGAGACTACGACACGGAGATTAGACAATCTCGCTCGACCTTGCGGATGCATACCTTCTCATTCCGCTTCATGTCTCTGTCCGCCACCTATTTCGTTTTATTCACGACGGAAAAATCTACGAATTCTGCAGTCTGCCATTCGGACTCAACGCGGCTACTCGTATCTTCACCATGGTCTTGCGTCCCGTCCTTGGTTACCTACACCAGCAAGGAATACGCATTCATGCTTTTCTAGACGACTGACACCTACCCCATCCCGATCCTGCAATGGTTACAATCTGCGATCCGCCGTGTCTCTTTTTCATCACCTGGGTCTAGGGATCAATCTGCCAAAATCCCGCATAAGCCCAGCCCAACGTTTCGTTTTTCTAGCCGTCTACTTCGACATGATTCATGCCACCGTCATGCTTTCTCCAGAACGCATCACTAAACACGTAGCTTCCGTACGAACATTCCTTCAACTACCTTGTGACACGTTCAAAGACTTTGCCTCCGTCGTAGGTAAGATCGATTCCTTCGCAGACCTCGTTCCTTACGGTCGTTGGATGGCCCGTCTCCTCCATCACTACCAAGCGGACCAATGGGGCGATCCTCGCCTGGCTCCTACACGTTCCCCTACAGCAGCTCCCCTCATCTTTCCCGTTACAGACTCTGCTTGGTGGATGGACGTATTCAACCTCTCTGCATCGGTTCCTCTTCACGAACCAATTTCCTAACTCCATCTTTTTACGGATGCCTCCCTCGTAGGTTGGGGAGCACACATCGGCAATCTAACAATATCACGCCCATGGCCGTCTCCACCCGACGAACACATCAATCACCTGGAACTTCGAGCGGTCCTACTCACTCTCGAACACTTCCAAGATCATGTCTCTGGTCAAGTAATCCAAGTGCACGTCGACAACACAACTACTGTTGCCTATCTCAAGAAGGGAGGGGAAACACGTTCCCTATCTCTTCACCAGATAACATCGGACATTTTTCAACTATGCATTCAACTCAAGATACAACTGCTCCCTCTCTACATTCCCGGTTCCCGAAACGTAATCGCCGATTCCTTGTCACGACGGAACCCTCCAACCAGCGAATGGACCTTGGATCACAGCATCTGCTCTACCCTGTTCGCTATATGGGGTCGACCGATAGTCGACCTCTTTGCTACTCGGTTCAATGCCAGACTTCCCCTATTCGTCAGTCCGTTTCCCGATCCACGGGCTTGGGCAGTGGACACACTAACGCTAGATTCGAACCAGTTCCACGCTCCACCACCACGCCTGCTTCCGTTGATATTACGCAAGATCGCATCATGCCACGGTCGATTCCTCCTCATTGCCCTGAATTGGCCAGCAGCAGCTTGGTTCCCAGCTCTACTGAGCCTCCACATCGACGATCCCCGTGCCCTACCTGTCCGTCCGGACCTCCTCACCCAATCCAACGGCACGATCCACCACCCGATTGTCAAGGTACTTCGATTTCACGGGTGGCTACTATCAGCCAATTGCTCCGAGCAACTGGCATATTTGAAGACTAAGCCGTCCGCATCGCCTCCCGTGTGGTCTGTTCCTCAACCAACAAAATCTATGACAACCATTGGAAACAATGGTTTCATTGGTGTCTTAAAGAACAGGTCAATTCAGTCTGTCCCCCTTTAGAA
The DNA here is from genome assembly GCA_023313725.1 of Lithobius niger. NCBI lineage: Eukaryota > Metazoa > Arthropoda > Chilopoda > Lithobiomorpha > Lithobiidae > Lithobius > Lithobius niger. Next base: position 10,619 of record JAHWFP010192002.1, on the reverse strand, counting down.
GACCTCCTCCGCTTCCTTACGTCTCTCTTTAACAGTGGCCTGCGCGGTTCCACTATTCTGGTTTACCTTTCCGCTCTAAACGTCGTCTTCAGAGCAGCAGGGAACGGACACCCACTTACCGATTACCGCATCTTCTCCCTCATCCAATCGTTCCGTCTTGACAGACCACGCCTTAAGCGACAATTTCTCGACTGGAACCTGTCCATTGTCCTCATGGCTCTTCTATCCTCTCCATACGAACCTCTCAGTTTCGCTCGCCTCAGTCACTTAACGAGGAAAACTGTGTTCCTCATCGCCCTTGCTGCATGTCTATGGTGTAGTGAACTACAGGCACTTTCAGCCACAGAATCGGACTGCTTCTTTCTCCCAGATTACGACGGTGTCACTCTTACTCCTCGAGCCTCTTCCGAGCAAAGACCCAGAAGCCAGATGAACGTTCCCATCCCTTCATCATTCCTTCCCTCTCCAAAATCCTGGGGAATGACGATGAACGTTCCCTGTGTCCAGTACGCGCTTTCCGATTCTACCCTCAAGGCTTCTGGACCCATTCGACGAGGACCCTCCCAACTCTGTTTACCGTTCAACCTCAAGACTGGCGTCACATCGTCCCGAATGATCGCCACTTGGTTAAATACAGTTATCGTCCTGGCTTATGATGCACATGATATTGCTTGTGCTGACGAAAGTATCCGTGTTACTGCCCACGAACTCCATCCTATTGCTACATCTTGGGCTTTCCATAGTAATGTGCCAGTCTCCGACATAATGGAAGCCGCCTCTTGGCGTCATGCATCAGTCTTCACGTCTCACTATCTTCGAGACATGTCCCACCAAGCTGAGGGACTGTACCGGATCGGTCCATTCGTTGCGGCTCGACGTATTCTTTGACCCTCGTTACACTCTCCGAAACCAGTGTGGGGAACCGGTCGCTACCCTAGGGGACATTTCAATGGCACCCACTGCCGTGACAAAGTCAGTGGATTGCAAATAAAAAAAATAATGGTTATTTTCAAGGCAACTAGAAACTCCAAAATACCAGTATAACATGGTTGATTTTGGTTTCTATTGCCTGTTGAAAATATTCATTACCTTTTTCTATCCCACCCTCCTCCCCTCTTGTCGCCATTGGGGCACTATAGAGGATCGAAAAGGTGGCGTCCTTGGCTCCGCTCGAGTTTATATATGAACGAGGCTGCGCTGTAGAGCTGCGCAGTGGGTAGCGACTCGGACGGGTAACCTCAATTTAATTTTCTGTATATTGAACAGCATTCGAGAAGGAGAATGCAAATAAAAAAGGTAATGTATATTTTCAACAGGCAATAGAAACCAAAATCAACCAGGTTATACTGGTATTTTGGAGTTTTGTTGTAACTAGCGAAATCAAATAATTAAACTATGCTAATCCTTCAGTGACATTTTTTTGTAAAAGGTGACAAGAAGTTAAAAACCTATTTAGAAAAAAGCTGTGGTATTGTGCAAAGAACTAGAGTCGTGTCCCATTCTCCAAAGTATTATGAAAGAGAACGTTTCCATTTCTGTCCAAATCATGAAGCTGCATGTTGCAGTTTTTTTAATCAAAGTTTCTTTTCGAATATACATCCCAAAATCTTACTACCATCATACTTTAAAACCCATTCCCATCCTCCAATGCCCATCGACACATCAGTAACTGCTACGATGGAACCAACAACATTAGAAACCGCTGTCGCTGAGGCTGTGAGCGTCGAGCCGTCCGTTGACGAGGCAACTTCAATACGGCTAGTGAAACCAATGCCGACCTACTCCGTCCGTTCACCGAGGAAACAGAAAATGGCAAAACGGTTCGAGGTGGGTCCATGCAGTACGTATGGTGTTTGTACATTGAGCGTCCATCCTCAGCTGGATAAAGGAATGATCGTTAACTGTGTGACTACATTCACAACCAAATTTGAAATTGTTGCCTTTACCGGTGTTTCCAAAAATAACGTAAACACGTATCTTCGTTTTAACAAGCCAGTGGACAAAGACGTCGTTTTAGCCAATCGTTTTTAGCCCGTCGTTTTTTATATTGTAATAGGTCCAAGTTTTTCTGGGAAAACTAATCTTGTTACTAAATTGATCCAAAATGTGGAACAAATATTTTACCAGTGCCTATTACAATATATGTGTACTACGTCGGTGTGTGAAAAGCTGAATACGAACGAACGAAAGCAACGTCTAAACTTCCCATGACGTTTCAAGAAGGTTTTAATAAGGAGATTTACTAGTCTATACCTGACAATGCCATTTTATTTTTGGACGATTTGGACGGTGGCAATGGTGGTCATGGTGGTTGAGTGGTGGTAGTACTACACGATAGCGAAGGCGACAAAAGTAGAGTTGCGTGTACTGCAATAGAGTTACATACGAAATCATCGTAAGTATCGAAAGTGTGCCTACACAAGGAAAGATCTCACGTGACGATGGTGAAGTTGACTACTCCCGTATATACTTCCGCATTGATCACACAGAAACGTCATTTTCTCACAGCAACTAAATAAAAAAAATCGTCATAAGTAAATGTTACTTGAGTTTATTCACATAATCAAATACATATTTATCACAACCTTTTTTATACTTTACAATATCGATAGGGGGGGAATGCCCTTTACACCATTGAATTATATAAAAAATACAAAAATGTCTACAAATTTTCGAATCGATGCACTGTAATGTTTCCGTATTGTGAAACCAGCTTTCTTCACATATCTTCTTCAAATGCAGAAGTAAAGAGTTAGTTAAAGGAATCAAGTCGTACGAGTCAAAATACTCGCAGTCACCTAGAACGATCCAGTGTGAACCAGCCTTATTACATTTATCCAAATTAATAACACTCCATCCTTTACCCTCAGGAATATGGTTTGAAGGATACACACCTAAGAACGTATCACAACGAGCGTGCAAAATATTGTATATTTGTTGCTCGTTCATTAGTCAGTCAAAAGTGTGTTTCTTTTCTCAACGATTTCCATCAAAGCTTCTTTTTCAGCTAAAAACACTACGGTGACGTTTTGTGCCAAGTCTTGGGAAAAGAAAGTTCTAAACGAACGATGTCACCGTTTTGAACCAAAGACGTGTGACTGGTATCATTAGAATTCAAATTGGCAGTCAGGTCATAGCAAAAAAAATGTATGCCCAATAGACTTGTACTCGGCGTGAAGTTATACCATTGGCGATGTTGTGATATTGAATGCCTAAACCATCGTACATCGACATGAACGCATTTACATATTTGTTAGCGGGAAAATTATAAGTTAACGTTTTAGAATTGTGCGTCACACCATCCACGGGAAGCATTAAAGATGATAAATTAAAAAGTTTGAAGAAAAAGGGGTCATTATCAAAGACACCCGTAAAGCCTGCGTGTTTCACTAGTCATATGGTGACTCGAGGGAGCACATCACCATTAAACACATTCTCAATAGTAGCGCTTTGTGTACCTTGAGGGAGAGTGTGACTCTTGAATATTGCTTTTTTGTATGGATATTTTGCACATGGGCGAGGAAGATAGAAAGGGAGGGGGTGACGTGGTACGATAGTTGAATTTGTCTGAGCTTGTACTCCAGCAGCGTTCAAGTACAATTGAAATTCAGGTCAATTTGACACAAATTTAAACTTTAGTTCGGTGTTGTTCAAAATAAGACGGATTTGGTTCACTAAATCGGGACTAACACGTCCTAAAAGTTCCACCTCAGCACTGGCTTGAATTCTAGCAGATCTTCTTGTGGCCGTGCCCCAACCAGATGATTCCAGCGAACTCCCTTTAACGTGAGGATTGTAACTCATTATATTTTGCAAATAGGCCTTATGACCGTTATTATTGTTCGTACCAGACGCTAGTGTACCATTTAAACTTGTATCTACTTGAGCAAACAAGTGGAGCCACAGATTTGTTGGTGTGATGTTAACGCTATGTGTGGTGGCACAATCTTCTCCATCATTTGTATTCACAACCTTTACCCTCGTATATATCCAACTTTGGGATAAATCAATATAATCTTCTGAACTATGCACTATAAAGTCTATTACCTGGTTGGGTCCAATAGCAGCTACTGGTCTGGATTCTACACATTTTGTTTTCTGTATAGAAAGTTGAACTTGACCAACAGAAAATAAATCAAGTGGAAATAACAGACACTCTCACGAATTTGGGTGTAGAAAAGCCATGATGACAGAATCTATACTAAATGATTAGGCTTAGTTACAGCATTTATATAAACCTCCCTTATATAACACGGTTCTAATTTTTGAAAAAGTTTTGCTTCTTATTTAACAGTCTATTTTTGCTACAACATCTACCCTTCACGCTAAACTTTCGCTTCCTCTTACGACCACGTCCCCTACCCTGTTGATTTAATCGTCAACCTACTTTACTCATCATGTTATGTCCTGCTTTTTTAAACCCCAACCCCGTACACAAGGCAGTTCGTCCCAAGAATCCACCTATAGATTTTAAAAGCGGCAAGACCACACGCCCCCGGCTAGACAAAATATTCCCAATACACCACGGTTTGGGCGTGGCGTCCGTAATACACGAACAGGTCACCACCCACCTGAGAATTATAATATTCTGCATAAGGGCCGCCTCGCGCCATGATGAATAGATGAAGGTGAGGGAGGGGAGAGAGAACTTATAGGAGTTTAAAGTTGCTGCTTATGTTGTCTAATATGCAACACACAAACGACTCGACCGTAATGACGAATTTAACGGGTCGGCCAGTGTCATCCACCAGTTGTATTTCTATGAATTGAAACGAATCAGATTGAAAGGGAAAGTAATGTAATCTGTTAAATTCAACGCTGCTTACCTCGCCGCCCTCGCTTCGTACTGGTACAATTCTTAGTAACTGAACTCTAGAATTGCCTATGCATTGTGATTGTATAATATTACTATACACATATATGCTTTGCATAGGAAATTTAGTTTCTTTGTTTGCCAAACATATTAACCTGATAATTCGGCATTACATCATCCTCAATTAATGTCTCCCTGGAGGCTTTTAAGTTGCTTGTAGTCGCCTGCTTGCATGACCCACTGCGCATGCGCAGCCCTCTGTATATAAGCGAGAACGTGGTTAGACTCGGCATTCATTTTCCTCCAGAGGTTCCTACGCGTCACCTCATCTCCCGCTTTCCGGCCTGGTTTTTGGTTTTTTCCTGTCGTTCATCTCGGATGCTGCTCTCCTGCGCGCTCTCGTCCGCGACGACCGCTGCGCATCCGGCACTGACCAGGATGTCGCCATGTCGCCAACCATGTCGCCAACGACGACGACGTCTCTCCGCTTCAAGACGGCCGACACATCTCGCCTCCTCCCGTCCTTATAAAACCTTCCGTCCTGATAGAGGTGTACGACACTCCAAGGTGCTTCTCTGGGACGCCAAGTTGAAGCCCCGTGAAGCCTTTTCTCATGCTGCTCTCTCCTGCTACCCCACCCGCCCACGACGATCGCTGCGCGCCCGGCGCTGAACGGGACGTGCATGTCGCCAACGACGACGACGTTTCTCCGCCAAGACGGCCGACACACCTCGCCTCCTCCCGTCCTGGTAGAAGATGTAAGACACACCAGGGCACTTTTCCGGGATGCCAAGTTGAAGCCCCCCGTCCGCGACGACCGCTACGCGCCCGGCGCTCTACGGGACGTGCTTGTCGCCATCGACGACAACGATTCCCTGCTACGAGACGGCCAACGCACCCCGCCTTTTCCCGTCCTCTCGGTCCTGGCGGAAGATGTACGACGCCAAGGCGCTTTTCCAGGATGCCAAGCAGAAGCTCCGTGAAGCCTCATCTCATACGGGCCTGTTGGTCAACAGCTCTCCTCTCGACTTGTCGTTGATATCATCTCGCAGGGAACATAGCGTCACAACAAAGCCCACAACCTCGTCGACTCTGTCTTCCACCGCTTAGCTGGCAAGACGCCGATGTCTCCTCCGTCGTGCACCTTGTCTGTATGACAGGCTAACACACAAGACTGGGTCCCATCCACAACGAGCCACGAAGCCGCATACGTGTGTCGCACACCTCCGACCCTTCGTCTATGAAACGGAAGCACTATTCTGTGTCGGCCGACCCTAATGTGTCACGACACGCCCTGACGCCGCCTCCGGCCGCCGCACATTCACTTCCCGTATGACGATTCGACCATCCCTCTAGCATCTCTTCTCAAGACAGTCGATAATACAGTCCCAGACTGTTTCCTGTATAAACCTTCCGAGTCGGCAGACGCCACACACACAAGTTTGGGGTGCATCCACAACGAGCCAGAAAGCCGTAAACGCCTGTCATACACCCCTTTAGTCGGCCACCCTGCCCTCGACAACCGCTACATGCCGTCCACGAACGGGTCGTGCATGTCGCCGAGCCCGCGGCCATCTCCTGCTTCAAGACGGACCACGCTTCCCCTTCCCGTCCGACCGGCCCGGTAAGAAGACCGACACGACGCCTCTCCAGGACGGTGGTAAGACGCTATCAACCTTCGTCTCCAATTGGCACCCCGGCCACTGAGTTCCTCAATGTCACCTCGCCTTTTGGTAAGGGTTTTGGTCCTTTCCTGTCGTTCATCTCCAATGCTGGATGCTGTCTTCTCAGTCACTGATCCTTCCTCAGATGCTACCCTGTCTCCTGCCACCCCACCCGTCCGCGACGACTGCTACACACCCAACGCCAAACGGGACGTGCATGTCGCCAACGTCTCTCCACTACAAGACAAACGACATACTCTGTCCTTCGGTCCTTATAGAAGATGTATGACATGCTAGCCGTTTTCTCGGGATGCCATACAGAAGCTCCGTGAAGCTTCATTTCATACGGACCTTTTGTTCAACAACTCCCCACTCATCTTGTCAGCAGGAAACGTAGCGTCACTAGCAGCGAAGCTCACAAACTCTACGACTCTCTCTTCCGCCGCTATGCTGTCAAGACACATACTTCCCCCGTCGTACACCTCGGCCGTACGACGGGCTGTCTCACAAGTCAGGGTCACATCCACTCTCCCGAGAAACCACCTGCTTCCTCAATCACCGCACGCAACGACAGTTCTTCCAACAAGACACAGTCCTTTTGGCCTGTCCAACAGCCTCGCTCCAAGCAGCGCTTCAACCGACACTCGCCCCCCCGGTGACCACATCTCGCATCGCACTCAATGTCGGTCACCGGCTCTCTCGCTTCCCTGTCGGTGCGAATCTCCGCCATTTTCACCCAGCCTGGTAATACCTGTCGCACAACCACGAAGTCCTCGCAGACGCTAACCAAGGACAAAGCTACCACAAAACAAGCACGAAGCATACGCAAACAAGCAAAGTAAGCAAGCAAAGCAAAGCAAGCAAACAAAGCAAGCACAGCAAGCGATGCAAAGCAAGCACAGCAAGCGATGCAAAGCAAGCACATACCTCGACGACTGCCATCAGCCCTCCGTGGTACTTCTCGTCTCGAATGAAAATCAAGACAACATTTGCTACCCATTGCTGCTCATCTCATTCACAGCCACACCCACGTTTTGAGAAAACCTAGACAAAGCCATTTAAACTTCTTGCTACTCGTCTCGACCATGGCTGACCCCACATCTGCAACGAATATCAAGCCAACAGTTACTGTCAACTGCTGCTCGTCTCACTCGTGGCAGCACGTTTTGAGTGAAGATCCAAGACAGAAGCCGTTTCACCTCTTGCTACTAATCTCATCCGTGGCTGACCCCACGTCTCAAGCGGAAACCAAAACATCGGTTGCTGACCTCGTTACTGCTCATCTCATTCGTGGCTAAACCCACGTTTTGAGTGAAGAGTCAAGTTGGAAGCCATCTGCACCCCCTACTACTTGTCTCATCCATGGCTGAACCCACGTCTCGAGTAAATACCAAGCCACCAACGGCTACCCACGACTGCTCGTCTCACTCATGACTAATACCAACGTTTGAAGGTCCAAGACAGAAGCCGTTTACACTTCTTGCCACTTGGCCCAAACGTAACTGACTTCACGTCTCGAGCAAAAATCAAGTCAATAGCTGCTATCCACTACTGCTTGTTTCACTCGTGGCTATAACCCACATTTGACTGAAGATCCAAGTCGGAAGACGTTTGCAAGAACCAAGACAGGAGTCGTTTGCACCTCTTGCTACTTGCCTCGACCATGGCTTAACCCACGTCTCAAATGAAAATCAAGCTAACAGTTGCTTTCCACGGTTGCTCGTCTCATTCGTGGCCAGAACACACGTTTTGAGTGGACCAAGATGGAAGTCGTTTGCACCTCTTGCTGTTTGTCTCAACCATGACCGACCCCACATCTCAAGCGAAAATCAAGACAACATTTGCCGTCTACTACCACTCGTCTCACTCATGGCTAAAACCCTCGTCGTGAGTAAAGTTCCAAGACGGAAGCCGTTTGCACCTCTTCGTGCCTCTCTCGACTATTGCTGCCCCATGTCTCGAGTAAAAATCAAGATATCAGCTGTTGTCAACACTCAAACCCGCCTCATTCGTGTTTAGAACCCACGTTATGAGTGAATAATCAAGTCAGGACCGCCTCCATCTTTAGCTGCTAATCTCGACCATGGCTGGCCTCACGTCTCGAGAAAAAACAAGACAACATTTGCCGCCCACTTTGTCTCTCGGCTCACCCATAGTGAAAACCACACTTTTAAATGAAGAATCAAGTCAATGACATCTTCACCCTCAACAACAACCTTGTCTCGTCCATGACTCGCCTCACGTCCCATGCAGAAATCATCACGTTTGTAGCATCCCACACCGGTACTTGTCTCCAACCTGGCTAACCCGATGTTCTGAGCAAACAGTCCCAATGGATGACGCTGTCTCCTCTTCCAGAATATCGACCATGACTGACCCTACTTCTCGGGTGAAGATTAAGTCGACCACGGCTGTCTACACCAACGGTCGTCTCATTCGTGACTATAACCCACGAAATGAGTGAAGTTCTCAAGTCAGAAAATGCCTTCATCTCAGGCCGCTCGACTCGACCGTGACCATCCCCACACCACGAATGAAAACCCAACAACTGGCAGTTCACCCTAATTCTCGCCTGGATCGTGGCTAACCCCACGTCTCAAGTATATATCCACAACCGTCACTCTTTAACTTCAAGACTTATCTCACTCGTGGCTAAAACCCACGTTTACATAAACGCCTAAAGACGAACGAAGTCTTCTTCTCTGTCAACTCGTCACAGCCGTGCCCAACCCAAATCCACAATCACTTCAAAAGCCACCAGAGATCCAACAAACTGAATGTATGTCAGCCACTGGTCCATTTGGTTTCATTGGGGTTTTCACAAGGAAAATCAATCCAATCAATCCCTCTCCACTCAATCCTTTAAGATTCTTCACTGACCTTTTCGACACCGACAAACTCAAAGCCCCAACGGTCCTTACCTACCGCTCAGCCCTAAAACCAGGGATTCAGGCAACAGACAAAACCATCGCCATTCTAACAGAAGAAATGCTACAAGCCGCATTCTAGTGTCACTCAACGACATTCACCTCCCACTACCTGAGAAACATGTCAATAGAAGGTAAAGGACTACACCGGCTGGGACCAAACGGCACAGCCAGAACTGTGGTCAAACCCCCCTTAAGCACAATCAGAACGAAGCTGAGGCAAACCATCCCAGAGGAAAGCCAACCATAGAAGGAAGCAAGATCCCTCATTTAACAACAGTCCAAATCCCACGAAAGAGGTCCAAGTTCCTGTTTCATCATCCGGTTCTGAACGAAGTGCAAATTTTTACTACAATAAAAAATTGTTGGGTGAAGCCTGCTTGCAACCCGGGGCGCCCTGTCAGATCGGTGCCCGCCACCACATTTGACGAGGTCTACTGATAATGCTAAATTATCAGGTTAATATGTTTGGCAAACAAAGAAAGAACATTTTGCCGGCCCCCAGCCAGACCGGCTGAAAATGGTTTCTTTTTTGCCTAAAACATACTTACCTAAGCCCGGCCTACCTCCCCTCTCGAGTCACCGCCTGACAGATTCAGAGGAAAATGTATGCCAAGTCCAACCACGTTCTCGCTTATATAGACAGGGCTGCGCATGCGCAGTGGGTCATGCAAGCAGCGACTACAAGCAACGTAAAAGCCTCCAGGGAGACAGTAATTGAGGACAATATAATGCTAAATTATCAGGTTAAGTATGTTTTAGGCAAAAAAGAAACGATGTTTAGCCGGCCAGGCTGGTGGCCGGCAAAATGTTCTTTTTTTTTTTCTAAAACAGGCGATTTAGTTGTTTCGTCCGTCCAATCTTCTCTGTCTGTAAGACCCTTTAAAAATGTGTCAAAATCGAATCGAGCAGCTAATTTAGGACCTAAATACGACCTAACATTCGCATGATCGGGAACAAAATTACATATACTAAACGCTTGTGTACTGGTGTTGTACAGTACGTGCTGGTCTGGTTGAGTTTTCATAGGAACATTAGCACGAAATGTTTTTTATATTCGTTTATATTAGGGTTGATTGTATCCATTAAATGCTTCATATGTTATTGTAACGTTTAGTTCCTTCAGTACAAGGTAAAACGTAGTTCTTTTCTTTAGCGTTAAAGTGTCCGTCTGGCAAAAAACGAACTCTCCCTTTAGTAAACTTAAAATGTAGT